>NW_004624798.1:9127906-9170098 GCF_000247695.1 Heterocephalus glaber
AAATAGGGAAGGGAGGAGGGGGTGAAGGGAGGGCAGGGGAAGGGGGAAAAAAAAAGAACGAAGATACATCATGTACGGGTACAAGATCCCAATGATGAATGTAACTGCATTTTATACCTAAAATGTATCAATAAACTTAATGAAAAAAATAAAATCAGAAAAAAAAATAATTATGTTATTATCATTAATGTTCTAAATTATTAGAACCAATGTATTTTAAACACCCATCTGGTTTTTCCACATTTTCTTATTATGGATTTGAGGTTCTGCCTAACAGTAGCAGTTAGTGATCGAGAGGCAGAAGGGATTTCATCTTTTGTTTCAGAGGAAAACTGAAGGACTTAAGGGAATCTTACCATGATTCCCGAAAGTCCCAAGAGGCGATCCTGCAGAAGAGACCACACACCCTGGAACACACAGCCGGGGAGTTGGCTGCTCTTCTAATTCCAGGCACTGGGTGGCTGTGCAGTGGGCACCAAGGGCCCCCGAAAGACCCACGTGGAATGACTCAGTCCCTACCTGGAGCCCCATGGCAGGTGGTGGGAACCCCAGGATGGGTGCTGTCAGGAGGTCTCAGTCCTTGGGGGCCTGACTTGGAAGGGGAGTATGAGCCCCTGGTCTCCTGTTCTGACCTTCTGGTGGCCGTCATGAGGTGAGCAGCTTGCTCCACTCATGGTCTCTACCACGATGTCCCATGAGGCCCAAGAGGTACAGCACGGAGAGACCTTGGACAGCTCTGAAGTCACATTCCCAAGAAAACTTTGTCCTAAGAGGCCTGCTGGTCACAGGGGTCTCACTACTGAGATGGAAAGCTGACACGTGCTCCTTAGTTGGCAGCAAGGCCAAGTCGTATAAGAAGATGTGATGCACTTATAGCAGAAATATCTGGAATTGGTCAACTGAGTTTCAGGGTAATGTTTTTAAAGAACATTTCAAGAGCAGAAGAAATGTTGTTTTGCTTTGCATTGGCATCTGCTTTGGTTCATGCTCCTCTTTACCAAGTCAGCCTCCAAATCTGAGCAAATAAGTTTTCCAGCCCATGAGCACCCACGAAAACATGCTGAGACCCAGCCCCAGACACAACACCTGTATGTTTGTGTGGAACTGACTAGCTAATAATTACTGTTAGCTAATAATTAGCTAATAATTGCACCTTTAAAACAATAACAAAAAAGAGTTAGGTCACCTTACAATTAAAATGAATGCCAAATATTCAAGCAACACACCCTGTACAAAATGCAGGCAGGTGTTGCTTCTGGCTTATAGCTTAACAGCAAAGTACACTGGACACCTGACTCATGAACTCAATTCATTCCTGAGGGCTGGTTGTAACTCCAGTTGGTCAATTGAAGGCTCAGGCTCCTCTACACAGCCTTCAGAGTCTCTGTCCTGTGTACAGGCAGATCTCAGTGTCCTTAGAGAGACACTGGCCCAGGATTTCTCAGTTAACTCCACATAGGAAAAAGAATGTTGTCATGTTCCTTCCAGAAGTCTTTAAGGATTAAGTCTGTATCTGAGAACAATTTGGAAGCACAAGTGGCCAGCATTCGGGTTGTAACTCAAGACTTTGATCATAAGTTAAAACTAAAATTCTGGTTGTAACCCAAGTTGTTTGTATGTCAGGCTAGTTGTAACTCAAAGGTCCACTATACTATCAAAAAAAAAAAAATCCAAACCACCTAAAATAGAAAGAATACCTAAGAAAAAATGCAATGTACAGAACAGAGTCTGCATTTTTAAAGTAGGTGTGTGAGAAACTAATAGTCTAATTATTTTCTCTCAGTCTTAGAAAAATGTGGATTTTCCAGGAAAGGGAAAGAGCAGGGATGAGAGCAGGAAGGGTGGGTTTCAGCCGCTCCTCTTTTCTGTCTTGGTGAATTTCCCAGCTCACTTCTTCCTTCTCAGTTTGCCCTGGGGCATTTTTTATTGTGCAAAATGCTGTTCTTTGCAGCTTCTCTGTGTAGTCTTGCCCGGGCCATGCAAGAGTCTAAAACTGGGTTCTGCTAAACATTATTCTCTGCAAGGGAAGAGAGTGTGCATCAGAAGGTCTGGACTGAGACACAAAAGACCTGAATTCTCATCCCTGTCCCTCCACCACTTAGGAACTTGTGGCCAAGTCCACTGAACAGCGAGTTGACCTTCCTGGAGAGGTGGTGTGCAGAGTTCCAAATCCTTGAGAATGGATCCAGTTCCATGCCTCACTGACTCACTGATCAGATGAGTACTGTGTGATGTTTGTGTTGTCTTGCAAAAAATGTTGAAAATAGAGGACATCTTGAACATCTCATACATTCCATAATGTTGGTAGTGAACCTGCCAAAAATCAATTCTAAGTTTAAAGCTCAAGCCACAAGTGACGGCTGCATTCACGCAGTGCCCTGGAAGCTGATGCTCAACTGTGCATCTCTAAGTAGCCCAGGAAGGGGAAGCTGTACACAGATGTCCTCTGCCAGACCCTGAGTTCTGAAAACCTCTCTGCCCCTGGCTCCGATGCTTGCTTTCTGACTCCACTCAGACCTTCTAGCTAATCGAAGAACTTGATTTAAATCCTCCTAGTCTAGAAACAATGTGGTGAGCAGGTGTTCTCTGCCTCTGGCCTCTGGGCCCAGCTGTATCAGGGCCTTTGTGACCTCACTGCGCTGGAAGCCGCTCTGGATTCTACTGGGCCTGGTGCTGGTGGCAGAACTCTCTCTCCAGAGCGCCCCTGCTGCCTGTATCTGGCAGGACCGCTGCGTTCGCACCATGCCTGTCTGCTCCTGGGTCACCTGCCACCTTGGGAGCACGCATCTCCAGGGACAGTGGCGCCTCTCCCTCCCTCCCTCTCTCTCTCCCTCCATCCTCATAAGGAGCACAGCTTTTATAATGACCTCATTATCTGCCCAGTCTGCACTCAGGGAAGACAGAGCCCTCCTCATCCTGTCTTCTCTCCTCTGGCCCACCGGTCACCACTTCTCTCTTAAAGAGGGCCCGCCCGGTCTCCAACGTCTGGATCTCCCACTTCCACCCCTGAGGTGCCCTCCATGCCCGCCCCGTGCTGCCGTGGGGTCTGTCTGCCCGACACTCGCACTGAGCTGCAGTCCCCACCGCAAGGTGTTGAGAGGGGACTCAGCCAGCTCTGGTGTCTACACGCGGGGCCTTGGAAAGGGGGCAGGACCAGGGGAGGCCATCAGGCGGCCCACGGCTGAATCTGGTGGCTTACAGAAGAGGGACAGAGACCCTGGGGCACAGGCGCATGATCCTGTCTCTTGCCCCTTGATGCCCTGTGCTGCCCAGGAATCTGCATCTCCTTAACCTTGGAGCTCCAGAATTGTGAGACAAAATAATCCTCTTTAAAATGGAAGCTGTGTTATTACAATCAAAAAAGATTAACATCCCACATGTTCACTATTTTTCATTATAACCATATAATCTTTCCTTCACATTTAAGTCAGACTTAGTATGCACCGGCCTAAATTTTCCTAATTTCCCATCTAAATTTCGCCAGTATCAGAAGGAAACCCCAACTGCTTCCCAAGGCCTACATGGTGGCCTCTGTCTTCCTCTCCACTGATCCTCCTCAGCCTACCCAGGCACATGTCTGTGAGCCTTCCTCCTGCCTTACTGCCACTGCTGGGGCACACAGCCTTCGGTCTGCGCAGGATGCATGTCCTCATCAGTCAAGTTTGATCTCAAAGGCCAGCTGTCTTCCCATCCACTGCTGGGCTGTCCTCTGGCTCCACCTCCTTCCATCATATTCTGATTTCTTATTTTACCCATACTACTTAACAATAGTCTTTCATTTGCTGACTTATGTTTTCTATCTCTCCTGCTAATATGCTACATCTGTAAGAGTAGGGACATTACTCGTTGTGATTTAACTACTTCTTAGAGAAGGTTCCATCAAAATACTAGATGCTTGATACGAATTCTAGCTAAGTGAATGGATAAGTAGATCACTGCCGACCCTCCTCACAGAAGTGTGTCTTCCACGAGGAACGGGCCTTGCCCTATGTTGATGTCCTGGTGGCCCATACACCTCTGTGTCCCTGTCACTCTCCCAAGGCCTGATGGGTTCGCATTAGTTATTCCTTAAGATATTTGTTGAATCCAAGATAAATAAATGAGTCTAAAGAAGATAATAGATATAGTATTTCTGGGCTTAAAATCGGTATTTATAATTGATATTACAGTAGCAGAAGTGAGAAATCTAGTGTCTTTTGGAAACCTATTGAAAGGACACAGAACAAAGAATTCACTTTGAAACATGTAATTAGTCAGCTTTCTGTCACTATGACAAAATACCTGAGACCAGCAGCTTAAAAGGAAGAAAGGTCAATCTCGGCTTGTGATTTTGATAGTTTCAGTCCATGGTAGGCTGGCTCCATTACTTTCAAGGCTGTGGTGAGGCAGAGCATCATGGTGGGAGGACATGGCAGAGAAAAACTCTCACCTCGTGGTGGTCAGGAAGCAGAGAGAGAACTAGAAGTAGGGGCCAGAGTCCCAGGGCACCATCCCAGGCACCACACAGCAATCTACTTCCTCCAATGAGGCTTTCTTCCAAAAGTCTCCCCACCTTCCAAGCCACCAGAATCTGGGACCAAGCACTAACATGGGAGCTTTGGGGCCATTCCAGATCCACACTGTTACAGACATCAGGCATGATCTCCCATTCCAGGAAAAGCACCCGCCCTGTTGAGTGATGGCTCACAGGCGAGTCCCTGCCTCCCCAATGATGGTCTCTACCTCATACGGGGAGACGTGGGTCCACCCAGTGATTGTGAGATTGGGAAAGTAAAGTGAGGCACAGATCCTCTGCTGCAGTTTGGGATTTCCTGAGAACTGCATCACAAAGTGACAATGCCTCTTGCTTCCTTCTTTCATTCAGAGCTGTTGTCCTTCCTCTTAAATCTCTGTTCAAGTCTATTCCTTGGAATCTCGTCTAAGAGAGTTGGATCTAGGAATCAGTTCTACAGTGGAATTTTGGAGTTGAATCAACGTGGGAAAGATGAGGACCTGACACTCTAGGGAGTCCAGATGACCCCTGATGAGAGGTCACAACATGCAGTGAAACTCTCACCAGGAAGCTGTGAGGAGATGCAGGTGGAAACGAATATGCTAATAAAGGAAATGTCTCAGAAGGTTCAGGAAAAGCAGTAATTGCAAGGATTATGGGATCATATGGCTGTTTCCAGAGGCCACTAAGACATTTGGGGAAATAATAAAATGCTGATGGTGATTAATTACCAATTCAAGTGAAATCTAAAACATAGTCCTCACCAGTGTATAAAAAGGCTCTCATTCCTGCAGCCAGACACACAAAAAGCTAAAGATCAGGCCTGAGCTTTACACAGGATACCTCAGAGAAGGGTGTGTTCTTACTCCTGTCCTCCAGGGACCCGACTCCAAAGGAACAGGACCCTGACGACTGGCCTGGGAGCACTGGGCTTAGGGCACTGAGTACTGAGTGTTGTAGCCCAGGTTCCCTCATGCTTCTTGGAGCACTCTGTACCCAGTCCTGCTTCTCTCTGCCTTTATGGGGCAGGCACCAGAGAACTCCCCGGCAAACCTCCTCCAGGAGAGTTTCCATCTTAGAATCTGTTTCCAAGTGGACTTGGGCTGTGCCATTATTAAACAAAGGCTAATTCAAGAAATATAGTTTTGCTGTGGATTATCATAAGCGTCATTATTTTTTGTCTGAGAATACTCTAAGTGTTGATGTTGTAGGAATAAGCAAAATATGGAGTGACCACCCTAAGAGGTGGACCCTCTTTCACTTTATGGAAGAAATAATATAGTGTGACACTGTTTTAGAATATGACTAGATAAGTGGAAGACAGGTGAAATAATAGACACTCAAATAGATCACGTAAGCACAAAATTTATGTTGCATCCAGTACCACATCACTTAGTACCTCAGAGCAGAGGTATTCTCACGTGGATGCAATGACTGGATGCAGGGAGATCTCGAAGAAGACACGGAAAATGTGATGTCAATTACTCAAGTCCTAAACTATATTTGAAGGAAAACTTCTCAGGACTCAAAGTTTCTTTCTTTTTAGACCCTAATCCTAAAGCTTTGATTTTCTGGTTTGGGACGAGCTATGAATTAGAAGCTACAAGCTAGTTGCATATGCGTAAGGGTGGTATTGTTAAAGAAAAATTCGGACAGAAAGGAGTCAGGAGCATTGAGGGAAGAGACATATTCATGAGAGCATGGGCAGAGTGTGTTCAGTGAGGTGGGCTCCCCTCTGCTGCTTCTTCCTCTCTGTTGATGCAAATTATCTCACCAGGTCTCCTTATCTTTAAAAAATTGAGGCAATTGTGGTAGGCAGGATAAGGAACCCCAAAGGTGCCCCTATCCATACCAGGTCAAGCTTGCGAAAGAGTACAACTTCCGCTCCAGGAGTGCCCACTGTGGAAGCACAGTGCAGTCCCGGAAGGAGACCCAGGAGGGGAATGAACTGCTGCTCCTTTGCTGGAGCTCGAGCTCACGGTGCGGTGTCTGAGGAGAATGTCAGTTATCAAAGAGGAGTGAGTGCTTGAACACTGTGCTTTTAAAATGACACAGGAGTGAATATACGTGTGTGCATATTTGTTTACTTTTTAATGTTAAAATTAAATTTTACTTGCCTGTGAAATGCTCCCGGGAAGCACACACTATCTCTACAAATGTCAGCTAGGTTGTCTATCCAGTGCTGCAGAGAGAGCAAGCCAGGGCACTCTGCAAGTGCAGCCGCTGTGCTGACAGGAGAGGGTCTGTCCTTGCAGTCTCTCCCTCACTGCGTGGGCTCTGATGACGAACCGATACCGTCTCCCGTGCGATTACCCTTCTCGTCTTATACCAAGCTCCCCCTAAAAGTGAGAAATGACGTACTGTGACCTGGATCTTTAGCTACATGAACATAGATACAGCATGTTCTCACATCGAATGTAAATGGGTAAGAAAAAACAGCTACCCTGGAAGATGGATTGGAAATAGTAGCAAGCAAAACAAAAATAAAGATGCGATCAGTTACTGATGTCGTTCTGGCTTCTAGGCTCCAATTTGGCACCAGGAAGAGGAAGCTGTAGAGATCATTTTCGCTGAATCCAAAGCTCGGCGAGAGGGCAGGCCCTTGACTGTCCTGAGCTGCTCACAAATTCATAGAGAAATGAGATAAAGGAGGACAGCATTGGTCTTTAATCCAGATTCACTCCGTCGGAGCAACCCTATTCTGAGACTACATTTTTTCCACTTTTTGTGTTCAAAATCTTCCTTTAATAAAATGAATCATAAAGACCAAAATGAACTGACATACCACTGTCAACGTTTCTGTTGTTGTTCTTGTCAAGTAAAGACACGTGACAATACAAAATTCTACCTACTGCCTTCATCATTTCATTAAAGACATTGAGTCCCAGAGGTTTGAAATATCTTCTGCAGTATGATATCCAAGCCTAGAACCAGCCATGCTCAATCTGTTTCCAATAGTCACTAAAATAACTTTCTTTTTTTCACAATAATAATAGCCATCATTTGTTCAGTACTCACCTGTGCCTAGTATTGTGCAAAGCATGTAACACACATCTGTATAAGATGACAGTAGTGCTTTTTATTACATATATTTTTAAATTTTCATCTGTGTACAAAACACATTTTGATCACTCTATTCCCCTGATGTGTTCTTATACCCTACTCCCCTCTCAGCTTGTCTAATAATAATTTCCCTTTTACTATTAATAATTTCCCTTCTACTTCCCCTTCTATTCCCTCTTGGAATTTTTGTTTATTGTTCCTTGTTTTTTAGATTCCATATATTAGGGAAAACATGCAATACCTATCTTCCTGAGACCAATGTATCTTGCTTAACATCATGATCTCCAGTTCTTTCTTTCTCCTGCAAATGACATAATTGTGTTCTTCATGGCTGAATAATACTCCATTATGTATATACACCACATTTTCTTTATCCACTCATCTACAGAAGGAGACCAGGCTGGCTCCACACCTTGGCTAATGTGAATTGTGGTACAGTAGGTGTGGGTAAGCAGGTGTCCCTGTAGTGTGCTGGCTTTGATTCCTTCAGGTACATACTGAAGAGCGGTAGGGCCGGGGATTCAGCTCAGTGGCACCACGCCTGCCTCTCAATCCCCAGTACCAACAAAACAAAAAAGTGGTAGAGCTAGATTATATTGTAGTTCTACTTTTAGTTTTTTGAGAAACCTTCATACTGGTTTCCACAGTGGCTGTACCACAAAATAACTTCCTTCCACAGTACTGGGGATCAAGCTCAGGACCTGGCCCTTACCGGGCAGGCGTGGCACCACTGAGCTGAATCCCCAGCCCTCAAAATAACTTCCTTGATGAATATAAATAGCTTCATTTCCCAACCAGAATTCTTTTCCTAAAAATATTAAAGGAGCGCCAACATTTGTTGGTTTATTGAAACCATATTGGACTTATCTGAATTTATTTCTAGTTGATCCCAGAATCTAATATAAATATTGTCTTTCTGGATGTGTTTACTTCAGCATGAAATCATCTTTCAGAAATACCTAGCCCATCAGGCAATGTGGTCACGACTAAGTGACTCCACGTCAGCTCAGTAGGTGACCAGCATTTCCAACCCAGAAGAGCAAACACTTTGCTCAGGATTCTCGGTTGAATTTCATTTCAAGCAGTTCAGAAATGGCAGCAAGAGTTCGAGAGTCTTTGTAGTATATTTTGGCAGCTTATCGGAAAGGCAGGTAGCCAAATATGTCTGTTTGGAGGTTGTGTAAATATCCCTGCCCTGAGATAAGCAATTTGTGTAACTGGAGAAAAGATAAGCAGCCTTCTCCCGGACCTGCACCACTCTACCCTGGCCCTCTGAAGCGATGTTAGGTGCTGGGGAGAGTTGCATCAGGTAGAAGGATTCAGAGTAAAACAAAAGAATGGAATTGGAATCCCAAGGCATCTTACACCTATACTGTTTTACTTTTGTTTGTGAAAATGAAAGTTTTTATAATTGTGCACACCATGTGTTTGAACCCTGGGCATCCACTTGACACAGGTGTTTTCATTAAAGTTAAACCATAGTTCTGTATCAGTGGAGAAACTACAGGAGATAAGAAAAACATGGAGGGTACTGTAGGAGTTGTTCGAGCTTCAGTCTTCTCTCTCCAATTAAGTGTCAATGGCCCTTGCTCACTTTATTTCCGGGAATAGAAAGACTTAATGTTAAAAGTTGGAAATCTAAAACACAAAATGCATTTGCAGATACAGTGCTAATATCCAAACAAGTTAGCTAAGTCAAAAAGAGAAGTATTTCAATTCTTCAATATCAAAATTATCAGTGTTGAATATTCAAAATTGACTTCTTCGGATGGCTTTAGAATTATTTGTTATGCTAATCTCATTTGGGAAATTTGTGATTCCTTTAAATATTGAAGATTATAAGGCTGGTTCTGTCACTGAGGCCAGGTTAGAATTCTCAGTCTCTCAGACACTAATACGAGAGTTTCTTGAAGGTAATCTGTAGATGTGCTTAGAGCCAGCCGTCAGTTGACTTTGTAGAGACTGTTCTCCGTAATGTGGGTGGCCCGTCTTTTCAGGTGGAAGGCCTTTAAAATAAATCATGAAGCTTTCCTGAGAGAGAAGAAAATCCGCCTAGGGAGGGGAGCATCAGCTCCTAAGTTTCCAACCTACCCTTCTCTCTACAGACGTCAAATCTGCCGGTTTCCACAAGAACTCCAGCCCATTCCTTCATTTATTTATTTTTTTCAGCTTCAGACTTCATTTTGCTTACAACCCAAAAAAGGTCAGTATCAAATTCTCATTATTTACAATCCCATTATGTCCCTAAGACACTGAGTCATATAATATTTCAAACTGATTGATATTTTTCTTTCTTGTTCTGTTAATGCAGTAAGCTCAGTTTCTTAGCTTCTTGAAACTCTAAGGATCTATTTCATTAGGAAGATCATATGATAAACAGGAAGTATAAATAGGAAATTCTTTTATTTTTGCAGTGAAATTTTATTTTGACTTTTTATTTTTACAAGTACCTGTTTGCAGTACATAATGATGACATTCCTTGTGGGCAGCGGATGTGAGCACGTAACACATCTTCATTCTTTTCCATCACCTTCTACTCTCTCCACCCTCTCCATCTTGGTCCCATTCCTTTTTGTAATGCCTTTATAGACATCATTATATATGACTTTTACTGTTTCTTGGGATAACACTGACACATCTTCCAAACAATAAAACCTTTTTACATGGATGAAAAGTCATATTTGCAAAATTGTTATGAATGCTTATCATAAACCAATAACTTCTATAAAATACAACACTGTCATACACCTATTGTCCCATCAACCTGTTGCGGAAATCTCGGAAAGAAATACACAGAGACACAGAATTTGGATAAAATAATACAGGCATGCCAGAAACCAGTCTGGTCAATGTCCGGGCCCTTTTTTCAGCATTTCCCTTTTTATATCCTTTTTAGCCATTATCTCATCCCTAGTGGTCTTTGATATGTAAATACAATTCCTGTTCCTATTTACAAGTCACAGACACAATATAGGCCATATACATTGTAAATCCACCCAGGGACTGCAACTTTGTTAGGTTAATGAAGTTACTGGTTAGAGTCAGATAATCTTCACCTTATACAAGGAGTTACAGGAAAAGCAAATCTTAAAAGAACACATTACTTATTTTGCTCCTACAACTACCTTAATATTCAATCTATTAAGTTATCTAAAACTTTTCCGTATCAAACCTTTTATTTCTCGCCTCAAATTTCCATTGGTTGCCTCATCATCAACAATTTTTTTTATTGATTGGTTATATTGAAAAGTGAAAGGTCAAAAACTGAAACAATTCTCTGAAATTTGCTTTTGACAGAGATAATTCCTACATACAGAATATTCCTACTTAGAGAGAAAAAGGCATGCATATATTCAACTCAGACTATTACTTACTAGTAACAATATATTCAAAGAATCTTCCTCTATCTGTCCTCAGCTACATGTGGGAACAAGGAAGAAAGGAAAGAGAGAGTCTCAGAAAGAGAGGAAGAGTGGGAAAAAGAGACAACAGCACAAAGCCAACACTTCACGCACTGTCCCTACCATTACAACAGAGTGCTACTTACAGTTGGTGCTCGGGAGAAAGAAAACGGGCTACTTCAAAGCTGCCAATCAGTCATAGGAAAAAGGATCAGCTGCAAAAGCCATTGCATATCTAGTTCCGATTACTGGGTGCACAGAGGAGGATGCTGTGGTTCTGTCCTCAGTGAGCGCGGAGAAACAAGAAGGCTCCAAGTCACAGTAGAGGTCACCATTTCTCTGCAGCACCTCAGAGAACACTGACAAAACTTGGGGGTGTGGAACATCGGTGCCTCCAGGGCTGCACTCTATCGACCACTTCAAAGCTTTTCCCTTTGTCAGAGCTTTCTCTGGTGCCCTGCTGGCCTCTGGGGATATACCAGAAGCACTGGACTTCTCCTTATATTCTCCTCAGACTTTCAAACTGTAACATTGAAACTATATCAAACAAAGATTGAAATTTCAGGAAAAAAAGAAAGTAGAAACTTCTATTAAGTAAAAACAAAAAATAGTCTACTATTCCTCTAAAAAGATTTGATGTCACATTTTCTTTTAAAGATCACTGACTTGCTAGAGTTTGGGTCTGAAATGCTCCTCCAGGCTTGTGTGTTAAAGGCTTGATCCCCAGTTTGATGGCAGTGGGGCGTGGGGTGGAAGCTCTGAGAGGTAGAGCATGGTTGGTTTTCAGTCACTGGGGAAACACCCTTGAGAGGATGGGTGTTCCTTCCCCTTCTTTTCTATTTTATCAACTTCCAGACCATGCAGGCAATGGATCAATCCAACCATATCCCCCACTACCATGATGCACAGACTCACCACAGGCCCAGAAGCACCAGAGCCAGCTTACCATGAACTGAACCCTCCAAAACTGTGAGCCAAAAGAAACGTGGCTTCTTCTAAGTTGATCATCTTAGGTATTTTGTCATAGTAACAGAAACTTAATAATATTGATATAGGGGGAAAAGATGGAACTCCCAAACGTACTAGGTATCCAAAACCCGAGTTTGTGTTCTCTAAAATTGAAGAATGAATTCTAGGAACAACCAAGGTTAAGAGTAGGAAAAATTTATTGGGAGAAGGAAAGCTTCTGCCTAAGAGAGACAGAAGGGGACCGGAAAGTGGGTGGCCCGCCCACCCACAGTTCAAAGATGTTTTATACAGCAAGGCCATGTGGTGAGGTGGGTACAAAGTGGGACAAAATTATAAGACCCAGGCATGAGGTGAGGCAAAACCATAACCAACCAATAAGATTGCAAGTACAGTCACCCAGGTGATATTAGTTAAATGAAGATCAAATGGGGGAGCAAGTCACATAACAAGAGTACAAGGATTTTCACTAAGGGTGGGTCAGGGATATTTCCTGGAGAGGCTGGGTTAAGACCTTGACCCCTCATCCAGGTGATTGACACCTGTTTAGAATGTCAGTCACTGCTGTTCTTCCTAATGGGTGTGTAGTTTCTCTCCTTTTACAATGCTGGCCTTCAGTGAGTGTGTCTTCACTGTCCTCCATGCTGGCTCCTTGACAGTGGCCCTGTCTAACTGCCTACAAGATATCTAATTAACTTACCTATCCACAATAATATGTTTGAATTTTTATATTCTGCAGGGCATATCAGGAGGAATATGATTGAGAATTATCAGACATAAGTTCAAATTCATGCTCTGAATTCAGGAGAAAAGAATAATGTGAATAAAAACAGTAGAAATATTAAGAAGCCAAACACAATGCTAAGATATTATTTCTGATAGAAAAATATGAAAATCTCAGCTATTGTTGCAAATGTAATTATTGGACTTGGAATCACTCCATAATTATCATCAACTCTCCTAATTTTTACCATCCATCCAGGGATTACAGAAAAGCCCAGAATTCCAGAAAATGAAATATAAGTCCAGAGTCTGAAGTGCTGCTGGCTCAACTAAGCACAGCCAGAGGAACCATCCCATTGGCACTCATGCTTATAGTGCCCCTTGGCCGTCTCTGTTCATGGATTCAGACTCGGGGTGACCCCCAGATATTCACGCAGACAAAATACTCCTGTGAAATCGGGGTCACCAGAGCCCTTCTCAGAGGCCGCTCTGTGCTTCTTCCTTATCTCATTAAATCTTAGCTATGCTTTCAAGATTGCTTTCCGGGAGCTCTAGGAGAAAAGGCCTCCTTTTCCCCACTGCCCACTCCTTGCCTGTGCATGTGATAAGCATCAAACATCTTGAAATGTCCTGACATCTTTTACAAACAAACTTATCTGGGGACCGGGGATTTAGCCAGTGGTTCTGCCTCCCGCCTGGAAAGTGTAAGGACCTGAATTCCATCCCAGGTACCAAAACAAAAAAAACTTATCTGGCCGCAGACTCCAGATAACAAAGTGTGTTTCTCACTTGGGAACAATCACTAAATGACTTTTGAAACTGAGAAATTTGTAGGAAAAAATTCATCAGTTTTTAAATAGCCTCTTTTAGGAAAAATAATCTTTCTTCTGGGTAATTCTTTTGATTTTAGGCATTAAAATTATATTTGTTTTTTACAAATATTTTTATCCTCCTGGATAGAGCTTAAATTGTTGTGGTTTATGGAAAACACATGATGCTTGATTTCTTCTTGAGTCAGAAGTATTTCTCAAGTTATCCCAAATATATTTTATTCCCTTAAAAGGCAACTTGGGGAACAGATGGTGAGGATAAAGCCTTTTATAATAATTACACGTACTGGCTTCCTGTGTAAACGTGGCCTGAGGAGTTCCTATCAGCATTTCTATGAAAGGCCTGAGCTTCTAAGCCTTTATTTGTATTTTTATTTTGGTTTGGTTTTTTGGGAGACATTTCCAAATTTATCGTAATAACAGAAGTTGTATAGAAAAGTGTAAAAACTACAAGGAGAAAAAATTTTTACCAGAAGCTCACATAATGACATAATGAGTAATGAAATGTTACTGTTTCAACAGCAGTCAGAGACAGACAGGCAGGCAGGCAGGCAGGCAGGCAATGGGAACCTTAGAGGAAGGACCCCTGAAGCCTTGAGCTCAGCTTTGGGCTCCTGGTCTTCATCTCCCACTTGCCCTGCAAAGTCTGGACCTCGGTCCCTCCAATCATGGAAGAGCAAGTAGAACCCGATTGTTCCTCAGGCTGAAATAACTAGGAGCATATATCAGTCCTGGTGATTGAGCCTAGGGTCTCATGCATGCTAACCAAGTGCTCTAGCACTGAGCTATCCCTCAGCCCTTCTTAGTTTTTATTTTGAGACAAAGTCTCACTAAATTTCCCAGGCTGAAATTGAACTTGAGATTCTCCTGACTCAGCCTCCTAAATCTCTGTCATTACAGGTGTGGGCCACCATATCCAGTTAGATTACTTTTTATTTATCATTTATGATGCTCTTAATTGTGCCCCCCAAATTCATTTGTTCAAGCCTAATCCCAGAATGTGTTAAACCTCACCCTCCTCTCAGAATGGGACTATTTTGGGAGACAGGATCTTGAGAAGATGTGACTAAGTTAGCATGGGGCCTCAGGATGGGCCCTAATCCAATCTGACATCTGAACAGGGAGACACCAGGGATGGGAATGGGAAACGGCTAGAAGACGGCACAAAAAGCCTGCTCGCTGCCTGTAAGCATGGGGAGAGGCCTCAAGGACACCCAGCTGCCATCTTGCTCTTGGACTCTGTCCTAATCCACTGGGGCCCCTGTGCCTAAGACTGCATAGCTTAAAGCCAAGCATCGCTTCTCCAGCTCTGCACATCGAAGTGCAAAACCAGGTGTCAGCACGGTCGGGTTCCCCCACCTGCTCCTCTTTGCTCTGTGTGCACCACCCTTCAGCCACAGCAGACTTCTTACACCTGGAATGGACAGAAGGTGTGTTCAGCCCAGCCTGTCACGTTTTTGTTACAGCAGCCCTAAGACACTATCACATGTAAGACTGTATTTACTGCTACTTAATTTTGCATTTGTTTCCAAACAAATCTAAGAGAACAACTTTCGATTTTAAATGTTTCACTCAAAATCAGAAGAGAAACTTTCACATATGAAGTAAAATTTACACTTACCAAACAAAAAGGTCACGCTTACTTTCTCTTTTAACTTTTAAACACAAATAAAAACTCCAGGTTGTCACAGAAAACTGGGGTTGACCAGTGATTTCTGTGAAGTTTCAGTTAATGAATATTTTAGGGTTGGTAGCTTGCATCATCTCCATTGCAAATACTAAGATTTGCTATGGTAGCAGTCAGTGCATAAACAAGTGACAATGGCTATGTTTTAACACAACTTTACATACAGACACTGACATTTGATATAATGTTCACGGGCTACTAAATACTGCTCTGATTTAAGGGTCACTGCCCAAGGATCTCCATCAGACCCTATCTCTTCCAGGTCCTAAGACTTCTAACATCACCACCCTCAAGACCAAGCTTAAAGCACATAAGTCCGTTGGGAACATAACTTAAGCCATATCTAAACCATAGTGGTCTCCAAGGCTTGGAATTCAGGATTCTAAGGTAAATATGAGATAACTTCCTAAGCACTGAGTACTGAAATTGGGATATTTAGGAGAAAGGTAGCAATACCTATGTAATTACTATTGCTTCCTAACATCCAAGCTACCATTCTTTTCTCAAGATGTACTGAAAGCAGATAGGGAGGAGAAACCACACCCTAAGATACCTTGCTTTTGGGAGTCGAGGCAACTCTTCCTGGAGGCAGGTGGCAGCAGCAAAGAAGGATGCAAGCCCCAGACGGTTGTCAAGGGAATCGCTCCCCCTAACTTAAGTAAGGAAAATGGCTATCCCTGGTCCGATTTTTACACTAACAGTTCAACACACGTATTGTCCGTCTTCAATTTTTTACTTCAGTTATGTTCTAGCTTGGCAATAGATTTGCTTCGAAATATTTGCCATGGTAGAGCTAAAGGGAAAAAACCTTTTTATTTTCTTATTTACTTTGTAGGCTTCTTTTTTTAACCTTCTTTTTAGACTGATTGAAATGCTATGATCATTCAACTATGTCACATTCTTTGGGAGACAGTTATCTTTCATTGCAGACTCAGGATATTAGTTTCAGGGTTTTGGTTTTTTTTTTCTCTTGGGTAGGATTTTCCAGTGATCTCTGAATCCTGCCAGAGGTGACGACAAAGAACAACTGATTAAGATAACCTAAGTTCTGCTGCTTGCACCTTTCCAAAAATACAGGGCTGTGTTCTATTAAAAATGTATCCCAGATAACAAAATGTCAGTTTTTAAAAACTGCTAGTAGTAATAATGTAACAGCAGACTTGCAGTCCACAATGTGGCAGCTCTTAGTGGTACAGCAAGATCAGGCCAAGAAGAATCGAGAACGCACCAGAGGTTGGAGGCAGCTTGATTAGGCTGGCGGACTGATTGGGGGTTTCTCCACAAAGCCATCAGCCCAGAGCTGGCGGTGAACAGGGTTTATATGGGTCAAGGGAAGAGGGATAGGGATACAGAAGAGAGGCATTTATCATCAGTTCATTGGCTGAGGAAGTTCCACTTAGTTTCCATGATTTGATAGAAAAGCACACTGGATACAGTCACTTCCTGAGGACAAAGGACAGTGGAGGAGGACGTGTGTTAGGTGTGGGAGGGGTATGAGCGAGGCTGGCTCTTTGTCAGGTCAGCTCGCCACAGGAAAAGCCTTTTATTTTTCGCTCCGAAATTATTTTCTGGCTCAATAACATAGGCTGATATCTAAGCAATGTGTTATGAGTGTTTGTACTTCTCAAATGAATTCATGCAACAATCCAAAGAATGTTGTAATCCCTATCTTATGGCTGAAGATATTAATGTTTAGAGCAGTTCAATGACTGGCCCAAATTGACAATGAAGTAGGATCGCACATAGTTAACAGAGAATTCCTTTAAATATCTGTTTCCTCTAAAATAAGTAAACTACTATCCTACCTCCATGAGTCAGAAACATATCTTGGAAAAAACCACATTTTGAAAATATCCGCAAATGGGCCAGGGATTTAGCTCAGTGACACCACGCTGCCTCGAAAGCGTAAGGTCCTGACTTTGATCCCTGATACAATAAAAAAATCCACAAATATAATAACCAAAGAAGGAACTAGAGAGGAAATCCTCATCTACAGCAAACACAAGGATGGTCCAAATATATATTAAAAGCTCTGAGGAATAATTTTCGGATGTACTATAGTTGAACCACACTGAATTGGACACTGGGGGCTGATGCACAATGCCCCAGCTGATGGACCCTGAGCAGTGGGTGGACAGGAGAAATGACCAATGGTTCACACTAGAGGCACAAACTGGAAGTATATGTTGATTACCAGGACAAGAAAAAGCAGACACAAGTCCATTTCCCCCTTGCAATTTGGAAAATGCTGTGGGCTGTGGGGATAGAGAAAATGCTCAATGAAAACCAAAGAACATCATATAAAAACACAGAAAACAACTGAAGGGGAGGCAGGAAATCAGTAACATGCAAGAAAGCCATTAATTAAAAGCTGCTGGGCAAGGAGAGGACAGAAAAAAATCACTAGGGATCTCAGGTCCTGAAAAGCAGTTTTCCAGAGAGCAGCGTGTTCCTCTCCGGCAGCCTCAATGCATGCACCTGCTGAGGTGTAGTGGAGAATCTGAGGCAGAGGGCAGGGAACACCATCCCTGGGGACTGCCATCCCCATGGGACAGGAGCACAGTGGGGCCGGCCTCCCAGCAGGACGGAGCAGGGTGTGCTTTTGTGCCCGAGGAGGAGAGGTCCTCACTGTGTTAGCTCCACAGGGACACGAGACAGCTGTGGACAAATCTCCTCGACTCCACAGCCAGTGAGCTCCATCCACTGCGTACTCCGCAGTCTGGAAGAGCAGCTCTTGTGGGTTACATGAAACATCTGCGTGAACATGTTCTCCGGGCAGAAGCTCCCGTTCCTCCGTTTCTCTCTGAAATTCCTGAAAAAGGCGTGGCCCGTGTATGACATTTCCAAAAGGATACCCTCTCTCTCCATATGTGTCAAGAGTTCTCCTCCATTTTTCTCTTCTGCCTTAAACACCTTGAGCATCCTAGGCCTACTTGGGATCTAATGAATTAGCATGAAACATAGGAAATATGAGAGCTACCATCAGACTAATTGGGGTTCAAATTCTGTCACCCATATTTCAAAGCTCTCCTCAGCCCTGTTTTCTGTGTTAATGGCAAGTTGTAACTAAATTCAGTTTCTCGCCTATTTATGCAGAAAAACACTGTCACTTCAAGCATGCCATGTGTCACTTTATTCTCACACTTGATAGGCTGACATTATTATTTTCACTTCCAACTGCAGGAACCATAGCAAGTTAAGTGCCTGTTGCAGAATCACACAGCTGCTAAGAGCTGGCAAAGCCCAGTCTTAAGGAGTAAGGAAAACAGAAGGACGATGTGTTGTGTACGTGCACCAATGCCCCATGATGAATGTGGTCATCATGCACTGCAAACATGGGCTAATAAAACATAAAATTATACTCAGAAAAAAACAAAAGAGTAACAGCCAGGTGTGGAGGACAGCGAGAGTCTCTACAGGGCTAACACACCCAGTTGGGCAGGGACCTCTGAGAGACTTACAGAATCATTCACAGCAGGGCACAGGGAGAGGAAGGAAAGGGAATAGAAGGAGTTAAAATGTGTTGTGTACATGCACCAATGCCCCATGATGAATGTGGTCATTATGTACTGCAAACACGGACCAACAATAAAAATTTTAAAAATCAAAGGAAGACTTTGGGTGTTAAACTTAGAACCATGTGTTATTTGCTATTTACTTCCCTAACAATAGTTCAAATCCTGCTTGAATTGATTGAAACTGGAATATTCTTTCACAATACCTCTCCTCCTTTTTTATTGGTTCTTGCCCAATAGACTTGAGAAACTACAGCCATGTGTCTTCTCTTGGAAGAATGAATCTTTCCAAGCAAACTTGTAAAGGAGGGTGCAGAATCTGCGCCACACTAAATGTTACGCACTGTCATCTTTATTGGCTTTACTTTTCTAATTCTGAGATAAAAAGAACAAGTTGGACAATGTCTTACTTTGTAACGAAACTGTGCTGCCTCCCTAGGTACCTATTAAACTGCACGTTCACCTAGAGGAGACTTTCTGCCATGCATTATCTGGAAATAGGCTGCTTTCTTCCAGTTCTTCTTTGTCTCAGTAGGGAATCTTAAGTCTGGTTTTGCTGCTCTTCTGCTGTTCTGTTGTTGTTTGTTTGTTTTTCAGACCAAAAGCTTTGTCAAAACACAAAACAAAACAAAATTTGTTCACAAGACACCTTTCTAAAAAACCTAATATTTCAATGGCTTAAGATTATCAGTGTTCTACAAGGACAAATGAAAACGTAGTGCAGTCAAAACAGGCATCGGGTTGTGCTCCAAGAAAAAAACAGGGGATTTTCGTTGTTGCTTTTTAATGAAGCTGAACTCTGGCCCTCAATAGCTCCACTCCAATTTCATTTCCTATGGTGTAAATCCATTCACAGGCACCTTGTGAATAGGTCTGTTATTTAGCACTTCAGTGAGTCCTGTCTCTTTTTGAACTTTACAAAGAGACAGACCCAGTGTCCGGGGGTCCTAAGGCCTTGTCTTGTTCTCTGTTGGAGTGGACGTAGCCTGACACAGAGCGCTGCCCCTTTAACACGTGGTCATTGCCCTTCGCCCTTGATCCCTTGCTGGGAATTAGCCATGTGCAGAGAACTGCTTTTGTTAACTTGTCATACCATACATTCCTGGTTCAAACTAAAGAGGGATTACTGGAGAGAGACAAGGAAAAGAAATTGAATTAGCCAGTTTTTTGTTTGTTTTTATCTTTAATGCATTGTCCATGTTTCTACATGGAGCATATATTTTGTCTTGCAAATAACACAGTGAATTTGGTTTCATTTTGAGATTTCAAACTTTCTATAATTACTGATTAGCTTGGTGTATTTGGGTTTGGCTTTTTTTTTTTTTTTGCTTTTGTAAACAAAGAGGTATTTATGCTAGTAAAACTTTATTTTTCATTAAATAATTACAGCTAAACATAGCTCAGCAGAAGAAATGTTCTGAGTCCTCTGTCCAACATCTCTATCATCTCCTGGAAGGTCCGTGCGAGTCTTACCCAGGGAGGGGCCTTCCACAGGACCCTCCAGAGTCCCAGAGTCAGCTCACAGCACACAGAGACTTGAAGGCCTGGGCTGTGTTGCCTGTGGGGAGAAGGGATGCCTGATCCTTTTCTGTCAGGAACTTCCTGACGCCTGACACCGCGTACGGAGACTTTCTCGGAGAAGGCCAGCCTTGATGAAAGATAGAGGTGGATTCTTGGTCAGCACCTGCTGCCTGTGCTGAACCCCTGAGGACAGCTCAGAGCAGAATCTGAAAGCTGCTCTGGGGCCGTGAGGACTGGGCTGGCCAGTGGCCTCTGGGCTGCACGACAGAGGTCAATCACATTGGCTGCAGAGTCTGACCGGAAGTCCCGGCAGTGTCAGCAGTCCTGGAAGTTCCAGAAGTCCCTAAGGTCTAGGAAAGGCTAGGTCCCAGCAGGGCGTTCTCGGGTGGTGGTGGAGTTTTTAAGAGATGAGGCCTGTGGGAGGTCACTGGGAGCTGGGGTTGCGCCTTAAAGGACATACGGGCCCCCTCCCCTGCTCTGCCTGTCTCTCCTTCCTTCCTTGCCATGAGGTAAGTGTTTTCATGCAGCTGCCATGACTATTTTGACACTGGGGAGCCTCCACAACTGACCTAGAACCAGTCTTTCCTCCTTCAAGTTGATTTACCTCAGGTCTCGGTTGCAGTAGTGGAAAGCTCACGAACACACTGGCTACATGCGCTTTACAAAGTCCAGAGCATTTTATTTTCTCCCTCATGAAGTAGACTTTCTCTTAAGAATAGTCCTCTATCCAGAAAGAGTGCTTATAGAGTAATCGTGGAGAGTATGTCACTTGGAGATTTTACTCCGTACCGAATCTTCCATATCAGATTTTTACGTAGCGTGATAGTATCTAAAGTATGTACTCTAAATATTTTTTTCTGACTCACTAAAAAAAGCACATAATAGATCTGCCTTCCAATGGCAAGCTAGTTAAATATTCCACTCACAATTCTGAGACTTAGTAAACCTTGAAAAATATTGATAGCTTTTCTACATTTTTCAAAGTATGCAGGAAATATTAATCTCAAGTTTTAGTTTTTGCCTTCAGTTTTGCTTGGAATAGAAACTCCCTATAAATTGAGATGTGATATGATTTCATTTCAGGTCTCAAGCAGATTAAGATTGGTAATAACTAAAAGAAGAAAGCAAGGGGCCAGGGATGTAGCTCAGTGGCGCTGTGCATGCCTGACAAGTGCAAGGCCCTGTGTTCGATTCCCGGTACCAAGACAAAACAAATAATTTTAAACATTTGAGTACATTTAAATGCCTCCTGGACATTTTATAAGAATAACTAACTCCCAAAAGATAAAATTATTTAAATTGTTTAGCAGAATGATGGCATATAAGGGCAATTATTACCAGTCTATATTTTTTAATTATTACAATGTTTATCAATATTGCAATTCATTATATTTCACTATAGAAAGACTAATGACTATTGCAGTTTTATATCAGTCCATTTATAGCCCAATTTACAATGAATTATTTTGGTTACATTATAAGAATCCATCAAAAATATTTCCGGGTTAATAGTGCAAATACTGTGACTTTAAAAGCATTCATTGTGGCTATTTTTCTTCTCAATACTGAGCTCTCCATAATACAGAGTGAAACTAATGAAATTATTAGTTTTTTTAGACTGCATCGAATTTCCAAAGTGTAACAAATACACCTACTTATGAAAGCCTGTGTTTTGATGTTCTTTGTTTGAAGAGAGTAACATTTCATTACAGGAAGTCAGCATAATGAAGAGCAAGAGTCTCGGCAGAGGAGACTTCTCACTCACTGAACTTTGCTCTTGTTCTTACTTCTATTAGAAATGCACTGTGCCAGTGAGAGGGAGGAACTGCACCTTCAAGAAACAGGGGCAAGGCCGGGATTTAGCTCAGTGGTTCCACTGCCTGCCTCGAAAGCCCAAGGACCAGAGTTCAATCCCCAGTACCAAAAAAGGAAACAGGGGAGAGCATATCGGTCCTTAGCAGCGTCCTCCCTGCCAATGCTTGGCCAGGGTTCCTGTGCCAGCTTGAACCCTGGGAGCAGCTGTGTCCGGCACCCCAGAAAGGAGTGGGATCAGAAAACAAACTTACCACCAGCCTTCACAGGAATCTCCCTATTTCCTGAGTCAGTAAGAAGTTTCAAAAGACCAGCACCTGCAGGGGAAGAAGGGTGAGCCCAGGAAAAACAACACAGGAGAAACAATCGGGCTCCCAGTGTTGCAATCTACTTCCTTGGACTTGCCTTGCTCCTTCACACAAAACCCCCACTTTGCAGTAACCATGCTCGCTCCGCTCGCATCTCCTCTCTCAGCAGGTTGCTGCTTCTTGCTGTGGTTTTCTCTGATCTCAGCGTGCGGTGTTGGGTGTTGAATGAATCCCTCATCTCACCCATTCTGATGCAAATTCGCTGACTCGGCACTTCTGCAGTCTTTTGTCAACAAGGGGAGCGCTGGTGGGGTGATGGGCTGCTCTCTGGCCCACACGTGACACTAACACGGGGTAACACTCAATCCTGTGCTGCGGTCAGCGCAGGAGGTCCTTCCTCTCTGGTGCCACACAGTCCCTAAACGATTCGTATGGGTCTTTCCCTTTCTTGAATGAAATCCTAGTAAAATAGCATGTTCACTGGAGGTACAAAGTCATTTTCATGAGATCAGGATAGTCACAGCAGATATTTCATTTTAACTGCTTTGTATTTTTAAAAATAAAAATCAGCCTAGAGTTTCCTATTTGTGTAGGCTTTAACGTATTTTGAAAGCTGGAAGATAACGAAAATATGAACTTATTCTTAATGCCAAAGGCAAATCAACAACAATAAAAACACAGGAACAAAAATAAACACGTGAGGAGGAATGTGATTTTACTGAAGCTACTGCAATAGGACAAACACCCCAGATGCAGAGGTCAGAATGTCTTGACACGGGGCTTTGTTCTAGAATTTTATAGGGAGGAGCGTACTTGTTGCAGGTGTGCTGATTTTATAAATGGGACTGACTTGTCATCCGGGAGATCTCAGACAAGCTGGTGAATAATTGCTGCTTACTGGGTGCCTAGCTAGTTTCGGGAGAGCTGGGCAGGAGGACCCCAGCCCATCTTCTAGGAAACTACAGGACTTCAGAGGGTCTGTGTTGGGAATGGCTCCAGGTAAACCAGAGTCATCTGCAGGTCTTGCTGGAACCAGGAGAAGAAGGGCAGTGAGTGCCCTAAGTAATATGCTGTCGGGGTGGGGATCTTAGATGTCCCCCGAAGTTACACGCACGCGCTGGAGGCTTGGAGCCTGTGGCACTGCTGGGAGGTGGGAGAACTTCTAGGAGGTGGGGCCTGGTACAGGGTCCTTAGGTCATTGGAGAAGCCTTGAAGAGGGCACTAGGACTCTGGACCCTCCCTCTCTCTTTATTTCTGGTCTGCCACGAGGTGAGCGATTTGCTCCAGCATCCACTTTCCACCATGATGTTCTGCCTCACCATAGCCCCAACCCAAAAGAGCAGACCGGGCCATCCCAGGTGTCCAGTCCTACAGTGGAAAGATGCCCCACACCTCAAGCAAATGGGCATTCTTTGCAGCCATCTATGTCTTGGAAAACAAAAGTTTTGGGTTTTGTTATTTACATTACACATACAAGTAAGATCGTAAAGCATGTGCCTTTCTGTGCCTGGACTTTTCACCTATACTTAACCGCAGTTGTAAAATCCTTCGATTCCCTCTGTATTGTCACAGATGACAGAACTTCCTTTGTTTTCAAGACTCAACAGTATTCCACTGGGTACCTAGGCCACCAGTCTCCTAGAAATGGAGTTGAAAAGTGCTTACCTGAGACTCAAGGGAAGAGAGAAGAATGGGAACAGGGAATATAGTGACCAGAGTGCCATGAAAACTGCTGCTGCCAAGATCCTATTCTTGTAAGACCCAGGCAAAGCGAGAGCGATGAATTAGGGCGGAGGAGACCGTGTGTCTCCTGTGTGGGGCAACAACTATCTATCAGACTTTCTGAAAATCCTGTAAGAAATCCTTCTGGTTCTACGTGCGCCCCATACTTTTCATGCCTTGCAGATGGGCACGAATTGGTGCAGGGAAGTTTATCTCGGGCATTCCTTAAGAATGCAGCAATGCACGCTCTCCACAGAACACCTGCTGGAGACGGGGCTGGCCTGCGCAGGCTCCTGCCAAGTCCCGCCTGGGTTCCTAGGCCAGGGGCTCTGTGTCTAAGCAGCATGTATCATCTTCTCTCTCTTTTATTTTTAACTAATAAAACTTCTAGCTTCAGCCTCCTTGGATATACCCATAGTTTACTATGGCAGGTGTATGCCCATTATGATGCTCAGTTATTCTTGACTATTAACTAATCTTCTGACTCTTGATCAGCTCTCTGTGTGGTACTCAGGTAGACAGTACATAGTTCAGTTAGGAATAACTCAGTTTTGATGTTATAGCAGCCACAGTTAATAATGTGATGTATGTTTTTAAATTTCTGCAATAGATTTATAATGTTCTCACCACAAAAAAAAAATGATAAATGATGAAGTGTTAGATATGTTCATTGCCTGGATTGGCTTTAAAATATATATATGAAAGCATCACATTGTATCCCAGAAATGTACCCAATGGCTATTTGTCACTTAAAAATTAGAAAACCACAGGGTGCAGAAGATTAACTATTAGGGCTGGGGATTTAGCTCAGTGACGCCACCACCTGCCTTGCAAGCTCAAGGTCCCGAGTTCGATCCCCAGTACAAATAAAAGAGAGAGAAGATTAACATTGCTGTTTCCTGGAAGCACATGGCTATGGCACAGTTCAACATTGTCATTACCAGAAGCTAAATAAACTAAGGTCTACATTATAATTACATGAATTAGACATCGTCAATTTTAAAATTTTCCTTTAATATACACAGGATATTAATTTTCATAATAGTTCTTTAATAGAGTGCAATGGTATCTTTGGAAGCAGAAAATGTTTATATAAGCAATTCTTTAAAAACTGTCTAGGGAATCAATTCTCTAAACTTTTGATCTCAGAACTACTTTACATTCAAAAGCTATTGAGGACACACAAGACTTTTATTTCTATAGTTTATTTTTGTTGATATTTACTACATTAGAAATTAAAGCAGAATCATGAAATATCTATTAATACATTAAAGTAACAATAAACCCATCATGTGTGTGATTTTACAGTTAATATACAATTTGTAGTAATATACATAACAATTTTATGGAAAATATTTTCCAAAGAAAAAACTAGTGAGAAAAGTGCCTTTTGCACTTTATAAATTATAAAACACTGTAATGCCTAGCTTAATATAAGGGCTTGGAATCTCATGTTTGTTTCTGCATTCTATTGTATACACTGTTTTGGTTGAGGTAAATAAAAGAAATCCAGCTTTATGGAGATATAGTTTGCAAAGGGGAAAAGTAGCTTTTAGAATGAGTATAAATATTCTTGTTTGTAGTGCAACAAAGCCTCAGTAAACTGTAACATCTTAACAGATGAGTTGTGTTGTGGGACCTCTCTCACTCTGCCGCTCTCACTCTGCTGTTGTAATCTTAGTCTGCCTTGCTCTTTGAATGGATCCTTTTCTCCTGCATAATTTTGCAATACTGTCCAAAATATGTCTTATGAAAAGATTGAGTCATGGAGGAATGCAGGTCTCATAAATGCTCACACATTTCACTCTACAGCATAAAAGGATCCATTGATAGCACCACTGAACACACCAGAAGCATCTTTTATTGCTGAGAAACTCTCAGTGTTGGATGGAAGCTTTCTTAAATTCTAATTTTTATTTAAAAGGCTGAATTTTGGGGCTGGGGATTTAGCTCAGTGGTTTCACCACCTGCTGCGTAAGCTCAAGGACCCGAGTTCGATCCCTGGTACCAAAAAAAACCAACAACACTGAATTTTAACATGGAAGCCAATACCGTCAGTTGTTTTACTCTAATTAAAAGGCTCATTTCTTCATGTTTGGACGATTTCTGCCGAAACCCCAGGCCCAGCGCCGCCGTCTCTCTGTTGCCCTACTTCCAGGAGACTAGGCGCTGGCTCAGGAGGCGTCAGCTGCCGGCGCTCCCTGGAGGGACCTTGTTCTTCTGTGCCAGGGGCTCCTGCCTCTTCACGTGACAGAGGAAGGAGTCTACTGCAATCCAACATCTATCGCTTCATCCAGGGTATTCGGAGGGAAAAAATGGCTCCTCTCTCCCTCCCTCCTCTTTCTTGCTTTCCCTTCTCGCTTCTTTCTCTCTCCCTTTCTTTTCTGTTTTTCCTACGAGAAAACTGCAATGACTACAATGAGAAATTACATGGAGAGCCCCTGCCCCGCTGTAATTTGCACTGAAGAGCCAGTGGTTTCCAGTGCAAGTGAAGTGGCAAATCTCGTCTTAGCATCATCGAAAGAGTAGCTTTGACTCTGAAAGGGTGTTGAGAACTCCAGGGGCCTGCAGACCACGTTCTCAGAGCTGCTAATCTACGTGATGACTCTGGAAATCAGGAGCCACCGCTGCCATTCCTGGGACCCAGCGCAGGCTTGGGTCTGTCCTGCCTGGCCTTGAGACCTGTCTCGCCTTGAGATCTGTCTCGGCCTTGACAGGGGGCCCAGCGCTCCGCTGAGGACGCCGTCCACCTGCGCGGCCCTGTGGACGGGGCTCCCGCCCGCTCCCTGTGGGGGTCAGTCTCGGTGGACACGGGAGCCGTGAGCGCTGCCCTCCAGGGGAGACTGAGTCAAGCCGGGGCAGTCAGTCTAGAGTCACCCTTGCCGACAGCCTGACCGTTCATCCCGAAAATCCAAGAAATCCACCTGCAAACTTAAAAGTAGTAAGTTCGGTGAAGAGTAACAGTTATGATATCAACTAAGAAATCATTATTTTACACAACCCAAATTAAATTAAGAATATAAAATCTCAAATTTCAGTACAATAAGTAATATGTAAGACCTATGTGAAAAAAAATTATAGAATTGTAAAGAAGGACGTAGAGTCGTCTAATGACAATGACAACGAAAACACTACTCACCAGCACTTTCGAAGTTCCCGGCTGTGTCCTGCGGTCTTTCCTTGCGTGATCTTCCTTGGGGCTCTGAGGCCAAAACTGGTGAATTCTCACTTCATAGATGAGGAGCCTAAAGCCGGGAAATGGGCTGAGGCCCTAGCCAGGGAGGCCTTCCCAGACTGGAGAGCTTAGTTTCCTAAATAAACCTCATCTTCTCAAATTACTTCATAATGAATGGACTCCTAACCAAAACTTCACTGTTTTTTTAAGTAAAATTTGAAAAATTACTTCTATTCACATTCAAATTTTAATAGCAAAACCATTTTTGAAAAGAATGAAAGAGAACTTGAGGTACAGGTTTTAAAAAGATGATGTGAAGTTCGGGTGATTAAGACATTGCTGTGTTTGGTACCAATGCAAAGAAACAGGCGAATGGAAGGAAGGGGCACGGAAACCAGGCCGAGGGTGGGGTGCGAGCACCTGATGTCCACCATCCGGCGCTGCCTTAAATCACTAGGGGAAGGTGAGCTCCATGCAGCTTGTGACAAAGTCTGATTCATTGAGAGAGCCAAGTTAGACTTCTCCATATCATGTGGTGAACAAAGTAAGCTCCAAGTTAAAAAAATGCTGAAGAGAGAAATTAATCTTAACACTTTGGCAGGCTGAGGCAGGATGCTTAGGAGTTCAAGCAATGCCTGGATAACTTAGAGACTTAGTGAGGCTCTATCGAGATTCTATCTCAAAACACAAAATGTTTAAAGGGGGCTAGGAATACATCTCAGTGTAAAGCCCTGAGTTCAATTCCTCATAGCACCAGAGAGAGAAAAAGAGGGAGGGAGGGAGGGAGAGAGAGTGACTATTAATTAAATAAAATATAAGAGAATATTGTATAATGAGCTATTAAAAGCCTTCCTAAGCTAGATTTTTTTTAAATCCTAGAAAATACGAGGCATAAGCTTAACAAAGGTGGCTCTATTTTTAAAAGATACATTTTTTTCTAGGACTGGGATGTAACTATTGCAGAGTGCTTGCTTAGCATGCTCAGGCCCTGGGTTCGATCCCCAGCACTGCCAAAATAAATAAATGAATCTGTGAGGTAATGCAAATGTTAAAATTCAAATGACAATTGGGAAAAGATGTCTATGACTTATTTAAAAACATTGATATCATGGGCCGGGGATTTAGCTCAGTGGTTCCGCCACCTGACTCACAAGTACAAGGACCCGAGTTCGATCCCCAGTACCAAAAAAAAAAAACAAAACAAAAAAACCCCATTAATATCAGACTGCATAAAAAGTTCTCATAAGTAATTAAATTGACAAGATAATTCAAACTTTACAGAAAGAGAAAAAATAATTTTAAAAAACTTCCAAAAGATATATTTGCATCCCATAGACATTTGAAGTTAGATTCACTTGTTAATCATTAAAAAAAATATAAAAAAAATTTTTTTTGGTACCGGAGATCGAACTTGGGACCTTGCGCTTACGAGGCAGGCGGCAGAACCACTCAGCTAAATCCCCAGCCTTAGAAAAAATATAGTTTTTATTTTTTTTCCCTAAGGAGAAGGGGTTTATTTGGCTTACAGTTCATAGAGGTTTCAGTCCATAATCAGCCAACTGCAAGGCAGGGATGAAAAACAGGCATGGCAGAGCAGAAACGACATGGTACATACAAGGCACCAAAGGTAAAAAGAGGGAATTACTGGTGTCTCCCTGCCCCTGTTATCTTATTTAGACTACTTAGGGTGGACAGCACTCAGGCCCTTAATCCCAGTGCCCTTGAACCTAGCGTTGCATCACGAATCAATTCCAGCTCCACATACTTTCAATCAATCCTATGCCCACACGAGGCTTTGCGGGGACATCTAGGCCCAAACCACAACATTCCACCCCTGGCCCCTCAAAGACTCCTGTACATTCCTACACACAAAAGACATTTAGTCCTTCTCTAAAAGTTGTCAAGGTCCTAACAGTTTCAGCACTGCTGAAGAGTACAAGCCCAATGTTTCCTCTGAGATTTAAGGCAAACTCTCAGCTGTAAGCCCCTGTGCAAATGAAAAGAAAGTCAAACTCTTTCAAGATTCAATGGCACAAGATAGACATTACCACTCCAAAAGGTAAAAACAGGGGGCTACAATGGAAAGGGACCAAGGTAAGCCCAAAATCCAGTAGGGCAAACAGTAAATCCCACAGTTCCATTTCCAGCATCCTCAGCAATCTGTGGCAAATTGTGAACTCCGAAGGGCTTGGGTGGCTCCACCCCTGTGGCATTTCTGGTGGTTGTAGCTCCCATGGCTTCTCTCTTGGGCTGGCTCTGCTTCCTCCTTGAAGCTTCCCTCAGGTGATCCATGCTCCTGGCTTCTCCAAACTTCTGGGGTCTCCAGTGCACCTTTGGCTTCACACTCACAGCTTCACACACTGCCCTGTCAGGGTCACACTGCCTGGCCTCCTGGGCCTTCTTCTGAAATCTGGGTGGAAGCCTTCCTGACACCACCACTCTTGCAATCTGCATGCACCTAAAACCAGCACCACATGGATGATGCCAAGGTCAGTCTTTCTCTTGGATGTAGGGGTCGAGTGCCTGGATTGCTGAGCACTCTGAACCCAAGCCCAAGGAACAAATTCTCTAGGCTGCTGCCATTTTGGAACAGCTTCCCCAGGCCACCATTTTGGAACAGTTTCCCTAGGCTGCCACCATTCTGGAACATGGTGCAGCTGTCACCATTTTGGAACCTGGTTTTCTGGGGCTTATTTCTCAAAGCAAATTCTTTCACCTTTATAAATCTGAAGCTGCAAAGTGTGGAGTCTTACTGCTTCCTGTGATGCTCTGAAACCACCTTTTCTGTTTTCCTGTTCCTTTGAAGTAATCAAGATGTACTCTGCTCTGTCTTTGCAGCCCACAGCTTTACTAGAGCTTCCTTTCTGGCCCAACTTGAAATGTTTTAAATCATTCTGCTGGACTCTTTGCTCTTGATTCTCCACATAGACCTGGCTAAAAGTCCCCAACAGTGCCCATGCCACTGCCTCAATATTTGACTGCCTTGAAATTTCCTCTGCAAGATTAATTAGGTCACCACCCTTAATCTCAGTCTCAGGACATAAACAAAATGCAGACAAACTTTCTGCCAAGCTGTAACACACGTCATCTGGAGTCCAACAGCTAATGCAGTCCTTCTTTCTAGCAGAAACCTTCCCAGCCTGGTCTTAATAAGCTTTCTGGTCTTCTGATCTCTGACCAGAATCTCCCCAACAGAACAGGCTAAGACATTGTAGCCCTACTTTTTCAGCTGGTAGCTATGAAACTTCCAGCATTCTCTGAACATGAGCAAAACTCAGACAAACTTTCTGTCAAGTCAGAACAAACATCTTCTGGAGTCCAGCAGCCAATGCAGTCCTTCCCAGCAGAAACCTCCTGAGCCTGGTCTCTACCAGCCTTCTGGTCTTCTGAGCTCTGACCAGAATCTCCCATACTAAACAGTCTAAGGCATTCCAGTGCTGATTCTGTAGCCAGCATCTCCGGATCTTTCCTAACTCTTCCCTTTTCCACAAGCCAGTTCCAAAGGCTTTTGATGACCAGGTAATGTCACAGCAATGACCCCACTTCCCTGGTACTAAATTTCTGTTAGTTGCTTTTCTCTCGTTGCTGAGACAAAATGCCAGACACCCAAAGTTAAAGGAGAAGGGGTTTATTTGGCTTACAGTTCATAGAGGCTTCAGGCCACAATCAGCCAACTCCAAGGCAGGGATGAAAAACAGGCAGGGCAGAGCAGAAACGACACGATACTCACAAGGCAGCAAAGGTAACAAGAGGGCGAAAATATGAAGTTTTAACGGAGTAAGGTGTAATATTTCTGTGTGGGTTGAACAAACTCCAAGGCTGATAATGCAAAGCATCCTTGGTGTCTGTCCAGAGTGCTCCTCGCTGTCAGCTACAGTCCACCTGCCATGACTTCTTCAGAAGAAAACTGTCTGCATGAGCAGGCATTTTTAATCCACAGCTCCATTTCTGGTGATTTATTTTTAAAATACCCTAGCACACATGCTCAGACATGTTGGCGACGTCTGCAGAGCCAACCAGCAGAGGTGCAGATTCGGTGGCTGCTCATGGCTGCATGGAGATTTGAACTGTGGGAGTGCAGGTCAGGGAGCCCTGCAGGGCTGGCACCAGTGACCGCTCCCCACTGCCACGACAGAGCGGTAGAGTCTGTAGAGTTAGCCATGAGGGAGAGGAAAGGTGTGAGCAGGCGCACGTGCAGTTACAGGGCCAGAAAGGCGACGGGAACCACACACATCACACCTGGTGGAGCCGGTGGAAAAAAGGTGTCCGAGATGGATGCTCTCTGCCCACTGTGGTTCCTCATAATATGAATCTTCTCTAGTGAGAAATCTGTTCTATGTTGAGACTTATGGAACAATGATGTAAGTCTGCTATATTTGAAGCATATTTCAATATACATTTGAAAGTGGCTGTTCAGATCTTTGCTAAGTGTCCCAAACAGGATCTTGACCTCCAAGTGTCTCCAACTGCTAGCAGGGTGGAGGTGTACTCAGAACCCCAGGCCCACTAAGGGCCACAGCGAAGGTGTGCAGGTACAGGCTAACAGAGAGAGGAGCTGCCCTACAGCCGAAGCGACAGCCACTGGCTCTTGGGGAGATGACATGTTTTCTAGGGACCACAGATAAGGCGGGCAGGACATGGTTTCTGGGGAGTGGAAACAGCATGTGCAAAGACAGCAAGACCAAGTGGCGAGAGGGAAGGGGTTTAATTATATGTAGCCTGGCATCCATTAACAGGCCTTCTAAACGCAACACAGTAATAACAATAATCAAGACTTTTGATGGTGCCTTCAATGTTTCCTTTAATAACTTGTTATTGTTTGTTTGTTTGTTTTTGGTACCGGGGATCAAACTTCGGACCTTGCCACCTGCCAGGCAGGCTCCAGAACCACTGAGCTCAATCCCCGGCCCTTCCTTTAATCATTTTTTCACTGCTGCTCCTCGGGAGGCTTTCTCTGCATTCTCCACAACTCTACCTTGCACAGTCGAAGTTGTCTGCCCCCGAAGTTTGCCCCATCCCCAGCCAGTGTTTAAAGCAGCCTGCCTGGTTCCTTTGAAGCAGGAGATGAGAGGGACACCCAGACGGAGCACTCGGACACCGAGCAGGAGCGAGCAGAGGCTTTATTGTCAGCCTCTCACCAAGGGACTCCTGTCACCTCAAGAGCCCCAAACAGGGCTTTGCTTCCACTTTTATACTCTTGTGCTTCTACTCGCATGCACCCTGTGCTTGTTCTCATTGGTGGGCAGACAGCAGGCGAGGTTACAGAGGCTGATCAGCGCTTAGGGGGAGCGGGAAGTTCTGGCAGGACTTTTCAAGACAGTTACGGCCCTGTGAAAATATTTCAAAAGCAGTTGTGAGCTGCCAGGTACTTTCTACAATGGGAGGTGGTTTCCTCTCTCATCTTACTGCGTCTTGTGAAAGCTCAAATGCTAGGGTCTTTTATATAACTGTCCAGTTCCTTCTCAAATACACACTGATCTCACAATTTTTAAAAATATTCCAAGTTGAAGGCATTTCTCCTGAAAAGCTAGCAAAGCATAAACGCATTTCAAGAAACAAAGGACAGCATAAGACCCCATGTGGAGGGCATGCAGGAGACGTCTGCATAGCATGGAGGATGTGTAGCTCTGGCCCTCCTCTCATGCCCATTCTTTGATCATCAGTAATATTCACCTACTTTTCTTTTCTTGGTAAAGCATTCTGTGCTGGCCTTCACTCACTGTGTATTTTTCTAAACCACTGGTATATGCAAAAAATGAACAGTGCCAACATTCGCTGTAACAGCACAACGCTTTCAGCAAAAGAACAGCAGGCCACAGAGTGCTCACAGAGTCTACCTGGTGAATGCTTGGAACCCTGGGCCCCAGACACTGTGACCGAGATGAACCAGCCACAGGCACTGCCTGGATAAGCTGACCCCTCAAAGTTAGGGAAAGTCCTCACGTTAGCTTTCTAGCAAAGCCATAGTAAGATACAGCACCAAAGTATTCCTCATATTCTAGAACCTGAAAGTCAAGATCCAAGAATTGGCATGGTTGGCATCCGCCCTTGGCTTGCAGTTGGCCACTTTCTTTCACTACTCACATGGGCTTTGCTGCATGGTGTGCCTGCTGCTGGAGTCTCCTCCAGTCCCGACACATCCTCTCCTTGTAAGCACATCCATCCCATCATACTGGACTGGGACGCACCCTGGGGGCCTCAGAGGAGTGTAATTACCTCATTGAACCCTATCTATAAGTACAGTCCCATTTGGAGGTATTGCTGACTGTTAGGGTTTCAACGTAAAGTTTGAGTCAATACAAATCCACAGCACCCTACTTATGTGTGTTTGTTGTTTGATGGAGTGAGTGATCCTTCTCACACATCAAGAAATCTGAGTCAGTGTTAGGGTTCATACTTCCCTTCATCAGAGAAAGACAGATATCCCAGCTCCCGGAAAAGGGAAACGTGCCCTTCCTCTACACTTTGTTCTGTTCAGGCCCTCAAATGATGGACTGATGCCCATCCATGTTGCTGAAGGCAATTTTCTTTGTTTAGTCAACTGATCTAAATGCTATCGTCTTCTGAAAATACCCTTGGAGACACACCAAAAATAGTTTTCCTAGTCATCTGGGCACCTCATGGCCCAGCCAAGTTGATTTAAGGGAATTAGCCCTCACAGCCACAACCACCATCAGATCATCACCATCATCTTCATCACCGTCACCATCAACATTCTGCACCACCACCACCATCTACACTAAGGGCTAAGTATCACTGCTTCCTGACCAGATAACAAAATCTAACAATGAAAAGTATGTGGGCTTGAGAGTGTGACAGTCTTTCTAATTGCACACCCATTTCCACTCTACTATGCTGGCTCTCTCTGAATTGTTTCCTGCAGTTTGAGGGCTTCATTCCTCAGTTTCGGTTGATGTGTTATGGGGGCAGGAGAATGTGAAGGAAGACAGGGACTGAAAGTCACGGCTTCTGGTCTCTTTTCTGGTTACCTCACCCAGCATCAGGCATGCTGTTGCAGCAACACAAACCTCACTAAGGCAATAGTCTATGTAGGTAAACTCCGTGCTTTTAGAAGGTGAAACTTCATTTCAATGTGAGAAGTGAATTTTCCTAAACCTTAGGATAAAATTTTTTTACACGGCAAGTGGCAGGAAGACAATCTTATCAAAACTCTCTCTAGGGCTGGGGATGCAGCTCCAGGGTAGAGGGCTTGCAACACTAGGCATACTCTGGGTTCAACCCTCAGCACCTCAAGAACAAGGCAAAACAAGAATGCTGAAAAGCAAGAACCTCTTTTAAAATAGCCTTAAATGTGATTAAAATAGAGGAGGGCCCCGCATCCTGAAAACAATAAACTGTGCGAAGGGTTCATTCATTCGCGTCTTCATCCTGCAAAGCTCATGAGCGCTTGCTAGCTGATGGGTGCAGAGGAAGAGCCCAGGAGCAGGGCAGACATGGGCGCCCCTCACTGCAGGTGGCTCCCTGGTGAGCAGAGAAGCAAAGAGCAGCTCTGAGAGGGGAGGAAAAGATTAGCAATCTCCAGAGTTCAGTGCCCACCTTGCCGGCGCACAAGAGCCCAGAAACCTGAGCTCCTATGGGATTAGAGGGGAGCCCTTAGGGTGAGGCCTCAGGCTGGAGCCCCTCACTGGACACTGACGGGTTTTTGGGTGAAGGTAGAGGGGACACCCCCATGCGTGCTCCTGTCTCTGGTTCACGATGCCCTGAGCCACTTCAGGACACCACCAATGAGAAGTCACCAACAGACACATCCTCTTTACCTTGGACCTCCCAGCCTTGAGCCAAAGTAAACTTCCGTTTGTTACACTTACGCAGTCTGTGGTTTGGTGTTAACGCAGCAGAAAACACACTAATACAGTGTCCCTAAGAAGTAACAGTTCAGTGAGAACACTGGAGGAGAAGTAGCCGTCCATGGAAGGAAAGCTGCATGGAGATTCTCAGGCAGGAGACCCAGGCATGGACGTGGGGCCAACAGCGCTGACACCAGAGGCCCCCTGGGCCTGGCAAGCTACTGGGATCTCGTGGTAAATACGGGAGACTTTCGTAAGCATTTGCAATGCAGTTGTCACTTACTGACTTGACTTACTTCCGTCACTTCTTTTCAAGGTCTTCAGTTTTCATTGTCATTTCATCAGCCTGGGCAAGGTCCCTCTCTGTTTCCTTCTTTCCATCAAACTCCTCCTCCTCACTGTGGGTCCTTACCTTGCAGCTGTTCCCTGCACTTCCTTGACGTCACATAAGTACGTGGAGCTGCTTGGTCTGTTCCAGTTGCATAGACCGAGTTGAAATCTCATTTTGTCTTCTCAGGTGACCTTGTGCTTCCAGCCCATCCCTGTTGGTCGGGATCTCCAATGCCATGCAGAAGTCTGTATCACGAATCCACATTTCACCTTCCACTCTGTTTGCTAGCAAGAAACTCTGAAGGGGACTCCAATTCCTGATAACACAAAAAAGTGCTGTACCATCCCCTCTTTCATGTCCAGCCCAGGCTTGGGTGAGAAATCATCTAGAAAATAAACAAGGAGGTGATGTTGGAGAAACCGAGTCGCATGGCCATCACAGGCTTTCCTGCTGTGTTGATTCCTGTTCTCATCAAAAAGTATGCCCAAATGTTATTTCTCTGTATTACAGCAACACTGTTTTATGAGCCTTTATGATTCTGATGTGTTGATAACTAAGCAGTGGAATCTGATATTTTAATGTTTGTTTCTCACTGTTAGTGAAATTGAACATCTCTACTTTTTGGCCATTTGGGCTTTCCCTTCTAAGGATTTTTTTGTTGTTGTTATCTTGTCCTCTTTTTCCATTGTTTTCTTCTCTTTTACTATTGATTGTAGACACCCACTGCATATTGTAGTTAGTGATCTCTATTAATTGTTCCAATTATCCAGTTGGTCCATTGGCTCTTTGTTATTTTTGTCTGGGAAGATATCTTTTAATACAACAAGGCTCTCTGTTTCTCACTTTTGGTTTTGAGCTTAGAGAAGCTTGTTAGGAAATCTTTTTCCACTGCCAGAGCACAAAGAGAACTTCCTAAACTTTGTCCATTAATTTACCTTTCACATTTAAGCATATATTCAATCTAAAGTCCTTTCATACATAGTGTAAGGCAGGGGTTAAATTTTAGTTGTTTCCAAATAACTGAAAAATACATTTTCAATTTTCTAATGTTGCTTTTTGTTTAATTATATGTAAGTATTCTTCTAATTCTTATAATACTGTGTTAGCTTTTTGCCTCCATTAAAAAAACACCTGAAATAATCATCTTAGAATGAGCAAAGGTAGATTTTGGCTCATAGTTTCAGAGGATTCCATACATGGTTGGAGCCCTGTTGCTTCTGGGAGTATGATGAGCAGGGCATCATGGTGGGAATGTATGGCAGAAGAAGCCTCTCACCTCATGGTAGACAGGAAGCACAGAGATGGAGACAGGAAGTGGCCAGGGTCCTCATGTCCCCTTCAAGGACATGTGCCCTAATTTCCTTATACTAGGTCCCACCTCTTAAAAGCTCTACTCAATACACCATATGCTGGGGTCCACACCTTTGACATACAGGCTTTTGGTATCTACTGATCCAACCATGACAAATGCATTCATTTATTTTTCTTTCTTTTTTGGTACCAGGGATCAAACTCGGGTCCTTGTGCTTGTGCAGCAGGAGGTGAAACCACTGAGCTAAATCCCCGGCCCCATTTATTTTTCTTTTCCTACCAATGCCATGTATATATTTTTTTCTTTTCAATTAATATGATTTTGTACTGATAGGTATAAGGTAAATTTCCCTCTTGACTCTTCTTTAAGATCATAATGAGAATATTTAAATCCGTCAAGCATGTTCATTTTACCCAAGGGGAAGGAAAAAGTAAGACTCAGAAAAGTTCCATTATTTAAGCTGTCAAATAGAAAAGAGGATTGTAATTAGCATAACCATTGATTTAGTTACTGGGAAGACACTCTGCATTAATTCAAGAGAGGCTCATTTCTATAAAAGGTGGTTACATACTTATACATTGCTTACAGACATAGGTATGTACTCAGGTCTATAAGATGTGACTGTACTTGAATAAAAATCCCAAATGTCATCCACCGCTTTGCTCACAATGCCTAAGATGCAGTTACTCAAAATGTATTCTTCTGGGCTGCATTGTCTAGACAAATGTCTCGTGGGAGGCATCATACTCATAACAGAAGTAATGAGGAAGTGAATTCACTCTTTAATTGGTGATTATGGCATCACCGCTTGACTGCTGTCTAAGTCAGGTTGCTGTCTGAGGGTAGAGAGCAGAGGGAATGCTGGGAGGAGAACATGAAGAGGGCCTCCCTCATTCCTCTCCTCCACTCTCCCAGGCTGGATGTCTGGATGGACAGTGTCCTCCTGTCAGCAGCTGCCATAGTCCTTGTCGCAGGACTTGTGTACTGAAGCGTGGTGCTACACTCCTGAGTACGAATGTGCAGCTTTTGCTATTTTGAATGCAGAAAGGATTTCTCTTTCATTTGTGGTCACAAATTAAAATGTCTGAAATGACTGCTGCTTGATGCTGTCTTTTTTTCCCTACATTGCTTGCCCAATATCCTTGTCAAAAACAAAGAAACAGAATATCTAGCTCTTGGTTTTCCTGCTAAGATTGCCCAAGCGTCTCCCAACTGGGATGCAATCTAAGACAGTCTAGAGTTTCTGTGGAAAAGTCTGATTTAATTAAATATAAATAGTTAGATGTCAACCCTGTGGTATATGTGCAACTACTGCCATTCCTTCTGGGCCACTGCTGGTCTTATTTTGCAGGGTCATGGGATTCCACAAGCAATGATTATTTTCTTTATGTACAAATTACAAGTGGGAAGATGGGGGAGACTGGCACATGGGGAGGGAAGAGAAAGAAACTATTCAAAGGCTGGGAGGAGAACTGGAATGTGTTGCTGCTATGTCCTTCAGTAGAAGACATATTCTATGAAATCATGGGCCCTGCTCCTGTGTGATGGTCTTGGTAAAGGAAGGTTGGCTGAAGGTAACTTGACCTTGGTTATTTTGTTGTGTCTCCTTATTTCCTCATCTATAAAACAAAACGTTTCTACTATCCACACTCATGGCACTTGGCTCTGTTGGGGATAAACAAAATAATTAGTAGAAAACACTATGTTCTATGAAAAAACTATGTCCTCTAGATCAGGGTTTTGTTTTCATTACAATCAATGATTTAAATATTTTAATTGAACATACATAAATCAAGTACATTTGGGGGGGTCCAATTTATCAACATTTGGCTTTTTATTTTTTCCTCAACCTCAGATTGCTGCACCCTGGAGACAGAAGGTCATGTCATATTTTTTTGATGATTCAACTCTAAGCAATCTTTTGAATATAAATGTGTCAAATTTTCTTCTAATGATTTTCTTTAACTTTTATAGTGGTTTGTAATAATGAAGAAAAGAGAAAATAAACAAGTTTTTATTTTGGGAGAAGATCTCATATAGAGCCAAGTGCTTGCCAATATCTAGCATGACCCAATTTCCATCAGTCCTTGCTTTATGCCAGGTCAAAGAGCTGGTAGAGGCTTTGGCTTTAAAATTGCTGGATCACGCCAGAGACCCACGCCACGTGGCATCTGAATCTTCACAGCAGAGGCCCCAGGGGAAACATAAAGGCCAAGGTTACGAGCCCCAGAAGATAGAGCAGAAGTGAACAACAGAAACACTGTTGACACTCCTTTCTGACACTCCTCAGTGAAAATTGAAGCCCACTGGGAAAGTGAAGAAAAACTCTTCAATAAAAGCACACTGGACCATTCCATTGTGGTTGGTAAGTTGGTGGGACCAGCACATCCCATAGAAACCCAGACTCATTTAGCGGGGAGGAGAGCTGGAACCTGCAGTAGAAACTTGCAGACTTTAATCCTGCAGAAGGTCAGAGACTGCAACTTGGACCTTGCAGCCAGAAATCAGCCTGAATCTCAGTAGACTACAGCTGACTTGCTGAGACTAATCAACTTGGACCTGCACACTGCTGCCCACATTGCCTGCCAGGACAGCAGAGACAGATCCTGAGGGAGACCTTTTTTGTTTGTTTTGTTTTATATATATATATTTCTTTTCTTTTTCTCTATATATGTATCTTCTGGCTCTATATTTCCCTCCCTCTTTGTTCCTGTTACTGTCCCATTCTGAATTTTTTCTCTCTGTTCTCTTGACTGTCACTATTATAGGAAGGTGAATACAATTTCCACCTTCCCTATTGCTGTCAGTTTGTTCTGTACTTGTCTATGTTCTTTCGCTCTGTCTTCTCCTCCTGTCTTCAACAGATCCCCACAATTTGCGTGATCTTCCCGTGTCCTCTAGCCTCACCTCTAACCTTTCCCTCTCCCTCTATCTCTCTACCCCTCCCTCCCCAACCCCTGCTAAATCCTTATCCCAAAGGGTAAATTTGCCATATTGAAGGCTCTACTTACTACAAATATATTTTGGGCTACATTTTGATCTAGCTTGAGCAGTTAAAGTTGACAGATTTACTGCTACCACAAATTGTCATTTTCTAACCTGTGTTTGATGCTAATTGTGTCATTTGGGCTAAGGTGTTGTGATTGATTTAATCAATTGTCCTCCCTGGTATACTGAAAATGAGATTGCCTAAGAGTCATTAGAGACTCAAAGCCTAAAATGTCCAGCTATACTTGGAAGATATCTCTGACAAGCTATCACTCCATAGGGGCTCTAAACACCAGTAATAAAGAAACTCAAAATAAGAAATATTGGAGTATCAGCCCAGGAATTAAAGCAAAAAATAGCACCAACAGCAGAATTAAAAATGAGAAGACATCTTGGTAGGACACAAACCCAGACTCACAGCTCTACAAAGGCAAATTCTGGGGGAATCGAGGTGGAAAAATATGATAATCAACCACCTGGACACCCTGAACTGATAGGACAAGAAGTAACAAAACAAATGAATGAGGCTCTAGAAAAATTCAAAACAGAAATAATTTCCCAGATAACTACAGAGATGGTGAGCAGAGTGAAAGACATGATTAGAGGCTCTAGAACAGAAACAGATTAAAAAAAAATAGATGAGCTCAGAATCATGCTGGAAGCCATGAATGCCCACCATAAGAATGAAATGGAGAACACGATCACCCAACATAGGAAAGAAATGGAATCCGTGAAACAGATTCAAATAGGTATCCAGGAGATTAAAAACTCCATTGAAAGTATTCACAGCAGACTGAGTGAATGTGAAGATAGAATATCAGTATAGAAGACAAGACTGCAGTTAGTGACCATGAAATCAGAGATTTCTTCAAAATAGTGAGGGACCACAAGAAATCAATCCAGCAGCTGCTAGATGATGCAAAGAAGAAAAACATAAGACAGATAGGAGTCCACAAAAAAACAGGAGAAAGTACAAATGACATAAAAAACCTGTTCACAGAAGTAATAGTAGAAAACTTCCCAGACAGAGGTAGAGAATTTGATATACACATAAGTGAGGCATATAGAACTCCAACTAGCCACGATAAAAAAAAAAGCTACACCTAGACATATAATAGTCAAGATTCCAGAAATGCAACAGAAGACCAAATTCCTACAAGCAGTTAGAGAAAAGAAACAAATCATCTATAAAGGAAAGCCCATCAGAATCATAGCAGACTTCTCAACACAAACCCTCAAATCAAGGAGAGCCTGGAGTGAAATGTTTCAGGCCCTAAAAGAAAATAACTTCCAACCTAGACTGTTGTATCCTGCAAAATTATCTTTCAAAATCAATGGGGAAATTGGATACTTCCATGACAAAGAACACCTGAGAAATTTCATGAACACCAAACCAGCACTCCAAACAATTCTAAACAATATCCTAGAAAAAGACAATGAAGGTCACAACTCCATGAAGTCCATGAAGCCACCAGGCAAGGCAAGAAGCTAAAGGGAAAGGGGGAAACATAAAAAATAAAAGGGCCAACAACAGTAAGACATCATGACAAGGATGAGTCAATATCTATCAATTATAATCATCAATATTAATGGCCTCAATTCACAAATCAAAAGAAATAAACTAGAAGAAAGGATTAAGAAGCAAAATCCAACAATATGCTATATACAAGAAACACACCTAATTCAAAAAGGCATTCATAGATTGAAAGTAAAAGGATAGAAAACAGTTCTCCATGTGACAGGAACCCAGAAAAAAGTAGGGGTAGCAACCTTATTTGCAGACAAGATAGATTTCAAACCAAAACTAATTAAGAGACACAAAGATAGTCGCTACATCTTGTGAAGGGAATAATCTAAGAGGAAGAGATGACAATCTTAAATATATATGCACCAAATATGAATGCACCCACTATACAAAAACAATATTAATGGACATGAAAAACCAAATAAGCACTAATACAATTGTAGTGGGGGACCTCAATACCCCACTATCACAAATAGACAGATCATCTAGACAAAAAATCAACAATGAAATTCTAGAACTGAACCAAGCTTTTGAACAAGTGCACTTAATAGATGTCTACAGAGTGTTCCACACTACAAAATCAGAATACACATTCTTTTCAGCTGCACATGGGTCATTCTCCAAAATAGACATGTCATAGGACATGTCTAAGTAAATGTAAAAGAATTGAAGTTATCCCCTGTGTATTATCAGACCATAGTGCAATACAATTGGAGATCAATAACATAAGAAACCTCAAAACACCCACAAACACATGGAAACTGAAAAACACCCTCCTGAACAACCAATGGGTGACAGAGGAAATTAAAGTAGAAATTAGATAGTTTCCACAAGTAAATGATAATCCCAGTACAACATACAGGAATCTATGGGACACAATGAAAGCAGTTCTAGGAAGGAAATTGATAGCAGTGAATGCCCATATTAGGAAAACAGAGAGAACTCAAATAAATAACCTAATGCAGAACCTCAAGCTCCTAGAAAAAGAAGAGCATGACAAACCCAAAGCTCAT
>NW_004624798.1:9173692-9205396 GCF_000247695.1 Heterocephalus glaber
ATGAGAAACTAAAGACATTTATAGCTAAATGGATGCATATTGAGGACATACTCTTAAGTGAAATAAATAGGACACACATGTATAAATACCAAACAGTTTCTCTAGTGTGAGAAACTGAAAGTGTAAATAATGATTAAAATGAATGATTGATAGTGGGAAATAGGAAGAAATGGTCCAAAGGGGTAGGGGAAGTGGCAGGGGAAGGGGAAAGGAAAGAAGGGAAAGGAAAAATTATGAGAAAAAGAAAAAATGGAAACAACATCTTTGTAAATAGGGAAGGTTGGAGGGGATGAAGGGAGGACAGGAAATGGGGAAAAAATAAGAACAAAAATATATCATGTACAGGTACAAGCACCCAATGATAAATGTAAATGTATTGTATACCTAAAATGTACCAATAAAAGAATCTAAGAAAAAAAAAGAAAAAAAAAATTGCTGGATCGACCCCATAGCAATTCAAATGACAGCAAAGGCTTTGTTTCTTCTGCTGTTCTAAAGTTTAAGGTAGTATAACACACATAGGGATCTCTTTGGTTATTTTCACAAAGCTTAATACCTTTCAGTATTTCACATAGTACTATTTGGTGGTTTTCACTCTGCACACTGAAAAACTGCAGAAATGCAAAAAGTGGAAGATGTTTGAACTTTGTGATGATTATAGATTCTTCACAGCTACTCTTTTCTTCTTTCTGTTCCTCTAATTTTATTTCTAAGAGGACCAAGTTACTGGTATCCCTGGGTGAATTTAGCCCTGGTCTAGTACTACTGACCTTGGGTCATGTCACTGTATCCTGCTAATCGATGGTAGAAGGTAATGTGGACACAAGGTCTACTTTATTCTTTAGCATTCCCTAGTACTCCAGTCCTATACTCTCTAATTTATATAGTTATTAGTTTCTCCCCAGTGTGGAGGATGCAAATTACATGGAGTCTTAGTCACTTTCTTGTCACTGGGACACAACATGGACACACACAACTTAAAGGAGGAGAGGTTGGTTCATAATTTTTAGAGGTTTCAGTCCATAGCCAGCTGGCTGCAGGACACAGATGGCATGGTAGGAGGGTCTGGTGGAGAATGGCCGCTCACTCCATCTGTGGTAGCCAGGAAGCAGAGAGACAGGAGGAGCCAAAGAAGGTGGTACATCCTTGCAGGTCCCATCCCAGTGACAGCCTCCTGACAGCAAGCCAGCTGTCGGGCCCACACAATACGACAACCTTCCAATAGCCTTGCCTACCCACACATGAGGCCCCTCGGGGGACTTTTTTTTAAATTTTATTTTATTGATACATTTTAGGTATACAATACAATGACATTCATCACTGGAAATTTGCACCTTTACATAATCTCTCTTGTGGGACATTTTTATTTAAACCATAACACATGGGATTAAGAACTATGAAATTTTACACTCAAATAAGACTTTTGAATCTGTTTTTTGATTTTGTTTTTTTGGTTTTTTTCTGGTACCAGGGATCGAACTCGGATCCTTGTGCTTGCTCAGCAGGCGGCAAAACCACTGAGCTAAATCCCCGGCTCAAATAGGACTTTTGTCTTTTTTGCTATCCCCACATTACAGATCTTCCCCAGGTAGCCATCACTTGAATGGCTCTTTGAAAAGTGCCTGAAGCAGTAACATCAGTAAGAACCGTTAGACCTCTCTGTGACAGGACTTCAAGAGACTTAGCTTTCTGAAGTACCACTGTAATCTGAATATGGCTCATCCCCTCTGACACCAGGTTTGGAATTTAATTGCTGTTGTGAGGAGGGGCTTCTAAAGGGACACTGGGTTACTAAGAAGGATCGATGCCCTTTCTTGAAGGCATGAGTCTTGGGGACTGATGTAGGTGCTTGGAGAGCAGTTGTTCTTTCCTGTGTGAGGCCTCTTGTACGTGCACCTGCTTGTCCTCCCACTCCCCTATGTTAGATGGAACAAGAGGCCCTGCTGGATGCCACAGCATCCAGAACCACGAGCTATGCAACCTTTATAAATGACCTAGACTGCCGTAGTCTGTTTTAGCAACAGAAAATAGAAACAAATACATTTTCAAGCTATGTCATGTAAGCAACTGTATTCTGCCTAATTTAAAGTGTAGTTAATTTCTTTAATAATAGAAATTACAAGAATGCCTTTTACAACACAATCCACAGCCATTCTCCATCAATCCATAAACATGTTTTGGAAGAACAGGCATTTGTTTGGTGAGATGCATTTCTGGTGAATACGTATTGGATTCATGAACATTATGTTTATTCTTAGTGTTTCTAATTTAAGGTTCATGCACATGGCCACTACTCCCCTGTACTTCTGGGAAGTGGTTATATCTGTCTATCGCTCATACTTACTCCCCCATGAATTTTCACAAACTGAATCATTACCAAAAATGTTTTTAGAATTCAATCATTGATTTATTCTATTATCCTGAAATAAAATTCAGGTAGGTCTGATGACCTAACTCCTACAAGACAATGACGACTCTTCTTGACCACAGTAACACAGTAGCTAGTTCATCATGCTCTAGTCAGGATGCCTGGAGTTAACTGTATGAGAGGTATGAGCTCAAGACATTTAAATTCCCTGGGCCTGAGATTTGTGTCTGGAAAATTTACAGGTAAAACAAATATAAAACCAGTAAAGCGAAATGTTATTAGGATTCAATGTGTTAATGTGTGGAAAACACTTAGAGTAGCCCACATTTAGTGACTAAGTTTGGCATGGTCAGACCACAGACACTCAGGCGGACAATAGACACCCTAGAGTCCACACAAAGGTCCCTAGGCCTTGTTGAGCACATCACAATTTATCTTCTTGATGAATTGTGCTTTCTTCTCCGTCCACAAGTGTTGATCCTTAACAGTCAGTTTGATACCTAAATGCCATGTGAGCATCTGAAGATTTCTGATGTTTCCAGAAACCCAGCATGGGGCATCAGCTCATTAGAAAACTTCCAGAAGTTTCCTTTAGATGTTTCTCTCCATATTCCTCTTTAAGGTAAGAGTTAGATTTTCATAATGTTCCAACATTAATTTTTTGTTGCATTCACATAAAGTTGGTTTTTCAGTCTAAATTTATAGAATTATACCATACTCTATTTTGAACTTTTATTCATATGAATCCTTAATTAATTAAGAAACAATATAAAATTTATTTATAAACTAATATATGTAAGTAGATAACTTAGAAATTTTTAAATAAAATACACAGAAAAAAAATTTATATCATTACCACAACCTTAGAATCAAAAACTATTGTTTCTAATTTGGAGGGAGTGGCTATTTAAAAATTAGAAACATTGCCATTTTTTTTAATGTTTTCTATATTTAAGAATTTTTTCTTTTTTTGATAGGTCTTCCTGTAAGTTATTGTTCCCACAAATTAATGGGTACATAGCTCTGCTTTATGCATTCATATAAATAATTTATCAATGTGCATTTACTAGTAATAGTAATTGCTAACATTTCCAGAGCTTAAAATAATTTATCAATATGCATTTACTGCTAATAGTAATTGCTAACATTTCCAGAGCTTATTCTGCAGGTGCTACCCTAAGCTTTTTATGTGTGTATCTCACCATCAATCCCTAACTAGCCTGGGAAGCAGTAACTATTATTTCTCAATTTAGAGACAAGAGTGTGCCCAAAGAACTAGTGATTTCCCCATGGTCACGGTGTTTGAGTGGCAGAGCTAGGATTCAACCGACCCATTTGACCCAGAGCCTAAACACTACTGCCTTTTGTTTCTTAAAATTCTTGATATTTAACATTCTCAATGAGAATAGTCTTAAATCACTTTTCCTTAAACATCTTCCCCTTCTTATTATCTGCCATCCCTGAACCTCAGCTTTTAGGGTCCGTAGGTTACAGAAAAGCCTAAGACAGAGCCCCCTCTTAAAAGGAATCTAATGGGAAAGAAAGGTGAAAATAGCTGAGCTGAATATATAAACTAAGTGCAACTGGAGGAGAGCAAATTACAAGAGAATTTGAGCACGAAAGGAAAATAAATTTACATGGAGCTGGGGGGCAGATAAAGCCTGAAGACTCTGTAGGAGAGGGAAGGAGTTTCCCGAGCAGCAGGACAGCGCAGGGCACTGAGGCCAGTGTGCCAGGCGCCCGCCCTTGGGGACGTAGAAGGGTCGACCAGATGCCCCAGACTCGCGTTTCTGCCGCGGATTCGCGTTTCTGTCGCAGATTCGCGTTTCTATCGCTGTACTCGATTATTCTTCAGCAGGCGTGCGCTATGGGAAACCTGTAAACTAAACCGCATTTAAAGTATGAGGCACTAACTAAATGGAATCACTCGATTTCGGGTTGGGGATTTAGCTCAGTGGCACTGTTGCCTGCCTCGTAATCACAAGGTCCTAAGGTCAATCCCCGGTACCAAAACAAGCAAACAAAACTCTACGAAAGGAATCCCTCAATTTTAAGGCCAAAGATCCTTCTACAGAGTACGAAATCTCAGCTTTTCTTTCTTTCTTTTTAAAATCTAGTTAGTGACCCTATCTTTTCTTACGATCAGATTTTAAATCATTGGGACTTAAACCTTTCACGGTTTATATAGTGTGCTTTGTCATTCATGCTGCCGAGTCTCCTTTGCATTTTTTGGAGTTTTTCTTTTTTCCAGTGTGTGTACACCACAGTAGGTTGTATTTCTCATGTTTCCTTTCCCAAGTCTAAAAACTGCACACCAACAAGATGCCAAAAAAAAGAGAAATATTCCCCAAATGTTTTCAAAATCAAATTTATTTTTCTGTAATTTGATTTATAGATAATGCTTGAAGAAAGAATCAGAGAACATTTTAAAATAAACTCCTAATTACGAACAGATGAAAGTGTGTCAGTGAGGTTCAGGCCGCACCCGGCCTCACGGTGGGCGGGGCCGTGGGGCGGGGCCCACAGCGGGATGGGGGAGGTGCTTCCTGTCTTTCTAGACCCGCCCACCCAAGGCTCTGTGTCTGAATTCACCAGGGTCCATCTCTCTGTGAACTTGCCCAGTATTGGCTGAAATATAGGAAAAACCATCTAGCTAGTAACACCCAGGTGTTCTCAACATCTAAAACCTTGTTTTAAAGAGAACATTGCTGACATTATCTCTGATGGGTAAAGAAGATTCTATCCATTACTTGACACCACAAAAGCTAGAGACCGCGTGAGTAACCGTTTTAGCAGACTGGCAGTCGGGGCATAGCTGCCTACCTGTGTGTGATCTGGAGGTGCTGAGAGGCTGGGCTTGGTGTTGGCTGATGCTAAGCAGTGCAGATTTTCAATATCCTGGGTAGAGGAGTCAGGGCAGTGGCGGCAAACCTATGACACACGTGCCACAGTGGGCTGTTTGAAAGCTCTAAAAGGTTTGCCATCACTGAGTTAGGGGATGGAGCGACAGAAGGAAAAACCTACAGTGCAGTAGCATCCACAGGAGGACTTTCCAAGATGGGAGTGGCCATGGGCAGCAGCCACTTCAGTTTATTCAGCCAAGAAGCCTAGGAACCTTAGTCCTTATGGCCATCACCTAGGCTACATGGTTTGTCCACTCTTCTGTTTGACTCAGCAGCCAATTATATGTTCTGCACAGGGACAGTCAGACTTGTTGGAGCCGTACTGTTCATGGCTCTTGGGAGACTTTCATATTATTTTTTAAAGTGATTTTTAAGATCATCATCACAAAATCACTAGGGCTCTTTTGAGTGTTAGAAGATATTCATGCAGGTTCGGGGTCCTGGCACTGACACTTCAGTAAGTTCATGGAAAATCTACTTCTGAGCCCAAAGAGCAAGAGCCTGCCTGGGGAAACTCTGAATGTCTTCTGCATATCAGACAGGATGAAGCTGGGAAAGAGCAGAGAGCTGTGACGTGAGCAGAGGAAATTTGGGGAATGAGTCACAGTCGTAGGTAGGAATAAGCTCAACCAGGCTCATAGCAACCAGCAGTTAAAGTTTCAGGAATTTTGTGACTCAGCTGATACCAGGCTTGTAGCTTGAAATCTACCACGATGGGGAGGGACATTTACAACATGAAACAGGGATGCATTCTCCTGAGGAGCTCACCACTGGGTTTATGGGAACTCAAACTCCATGAACTTAGTAAGTGGAAATTATGATGATGGGATTGAGAGAAGTAAGCCTCTACTTTGAGTCTGTTATCCCAATAGGAACCTCATCCCAGGGAAGGGTTTTTCCAAACACTTGAACAAGGAAGGCAAGAATGGAAGCACACAAAGAGGCCCCTTTCCTCCCACACAAGACTCATCGTTCTGGGTGACAGTCCACATGGATGACCGTTCCACCAATAACCTACAGTTCTTCACCACATTTATGACCATATTTGGACACTTCTCATCAGCCATGGGTTTTAAATCTCTGAAATTCACATTTTAAACATCCAATACTTTAAACATAGCCTCATTTATTCATTCTTTAAACAAATATCTACTTCACATGTATCACATGCCAAGCTGTTTTAGATATTAGAGATAATGAGATAAAAAATATACTCTGATGGAAAACAGGCAATAGAAACAAATGAAGACAACTTCTGAAAGTGATGAAGTCCAGACAGGAAATGCAAGATGGCGTTGTGACACATAATGATGGGGTCTAGACTGGTTTGGGCAAACCTCCCTGGGAGTCCCCATTGCTGGGACACAGGCAGTAGGGAGCCTCACAAAGAGACCACATCAGGCTTTCCAGGAGGGCAGCAGCATGCGCAGTGGCCCCAAACTGGGGAAATTTTGACTTATGCTAAGAACAAAAATAGGAGGGAAAAGTGTAGAATACATTTGTGAAGACAAGGAGGAAACTGTACAAGATGAGAGTAGAGAGCTAAGAAAAGACTATTATGGTATGATAATTTTTTAAAATATATACTAAATACAATGAAAGATTTTATAGGAGGTTAAGTTGGAGGACATCGTGATCTGTTCTTTAATTTGAAAACGATTATTCTAATTCATGAAAGCTGTGGTTAAGTGGGTTAAAGTACCATCAGGAAACCAATGAGAAGTCCTTTATCAGTGCCCAGGTGGCTATAAAGTCATCTGCGACCGTGCTGTAGGTGGTAAATGTGAGCCAGTTGAATAGATTTAAAAGATATATAAAAAGTTTACCTAAGATCTGCTCTTGGATGATATATTGGGTAGAAAAGAGAATATGCAAAAGTGGTTCTTAAATTTTCGCTCGACAGCTGGGTGGATAGAGACATTTTATTAGTTTTTTGGATTTAGTTTGGTAGAGGTGGTGATCAAGCACAGGGCCTCATGCATGTGAGGCAGATGCTCTACTGCTGAGTTTTACCCTGGTCCAGTATAATTTATTTTGAGAGGCCAACTTTAGAAGAAGGTGTGGAGGACTGGTAGAGAGCAAGAGTTCCATTCTGAGGATGCTAAACTTGAGCGACTCTTTTCAAAGAAAGACAAATGTCAACTAGACTGCTGAGCTGTCAGCATGAGAAGAGATGCCAGTCAATATTGAGCCATTGCTGTGTCCAATACTGAGCAGGGAGGGACTGAGGAAAGTTTGATTATTTTTTTAATTGATACATCATTGAGCATATTACAATATGTATTTCAGTGCATGTATACCATGTACAATATGTAATGATCAGATCAGGGTAACTGCCATATCCATTGCCTCAAACATTTATTATTTCTTTGTGTTGCACACCTTCAAAATCCTCTCTACTGTTACTTTGAAATGGACAAATAATTGTGATTAACCACAGTCATGATGTTGTTAGCATTCCATTGGCATGACAAAACATGTGAAATACTCGACTTATAAGGAGGTTAGGTTTATTTTAACTCATGGTCTCTGAATTTTCAGAGCATGGTTGTCTTGGGTCCAGAGTTGTTGCATGACATCATGGTGGGAGCTCGTGCCAGAGAAGACTTCTCCTTCTTGGTGCCCAGGAAGCAAAGAAAGAAAGAAGAAGAGGGCAGGACCCTGATACCCCCTCAAGTGCATGTCTCCCAGTGGTCTAGCTTGCCCCACATTCCACCTCTTAAAGGTCCCCCATGTCCCAGTAGTGCAGGCTGATGCCCAAGCCTTTAATAGCTGGGCCTTTGGGGGACATTTATTCAAACCCTAGTAGTTACCCTACTATGCTATAGTATTACAAGATATCTTCCTGTCCAACTGCACCCCAGGACTCACTAACTCCTGGAAAGAGGGATTTGTCTCTGGGGAGATTAGGATGAGGAAGGAGGCTGTACATTTGAATGATTACCACACAGTAGAAATGGTACTTATGGATCTCTCTCCAGCACACACACTCTGGACAGTAATGGACCTTGAGAGATAGGCAGACTGCAGTCGGAACAGAGCTTTCTCATAATTAAAGCTTTTCATCTTATGAAAGGATTTGTGCTACTGGTAAATTTAGATTTAATCACAAAGTAGTGGATTCTCTTTCATTAGACTCAAGTACAGGAAGGGAACATGGTCCCGACACTAACAAAGGGGTTAAAGGAGACTGAAGTCTCTGCAAACCTCTGCCTCTAAGATTCTGAGGCTTTTGGAGCAGGATGTGAAAGAAAGAAACTAACTCTTCACCAAATATGTGCTAAGCATCATAAGGCAGCCATACAGCGTAATGTCAGATGATTCTTACATCAGCTCTCTGAGGTAAGATTCTTCATGTCCTAACGACGCTGGATACACACAAAGCAACTGACACAAACAGAAAGCAGGTAGAGGTCACAGTGCCTGTGAGCTTTCTTGCTCTATATTGGATACTATGGACTGCTCCTATGACCAAATGTGTTTCCCAATATTTCCATCAAGATCTGACTTCAAGATAACTCACCCAAAAGGGAGTCTTAATTCTGCTAGTTGACTCCTACCCAAACATCAATAAAGCAGAAATTTTGCTCTCTGTTCCCATCTGGCTCTAGAAGAGGAGACAGATAGTCATGGGTCCCCGATTTGTCCTAGAGTGAGAGCCTCCAGCCTGACACAGGAGTCGGCCAGAGCACCCCCACAGAGCTGAACTGAACAGTATTTTAGGCTTTGTCTGGTTACGATCTGATGAAACCATTCATACTGCATAGGAAAGAGTGACGAAGGCCATAGTGCTATTTTCCTGGCCATACTCTAACGGAAACGTGGGGTGATTGTCCCCAGTATTGGGATATGTGTATATTGTTTGATTCCATTAAACTCAGCATCTATTTTTACTAAAACTGAATGTGCATATATTGCCAATATTTTGTCTTTTAAAACCTTCTTATGTGTTCTTGCTTTTGCTGAAAATGTCTGTCTGTTATGCCCTGCTCCAAGCAGCGGTATTTATTATTCAAAGTTTAACTGAACTGTAACCCACATTTAGATTCTAATCTGCCGCTCCCCAAGCCATAACTGTACCTACTGTGCGCTCTAATTACCTTGTTACTTGCCTTTCTTCCATTTTAGAGAGGAGAACATCAGCTTCTTTGGGGACTCAGTTCTTCATCGTATTTCCTTGGGGCCGTAGAGGAGTCTCCGTACACAGAAGGTCTCAAGTGTATTTTTATGAATTGAATTTCCTAGCCAGATGCTGATGTGTAAGTAGGCAAGGAAACCAGCCACATCAGGGCTCATACGATGTGACTGATATCCCTTATTCAGTGGCTTCCCGGAGCTGGAATCTGGAGAAAGGCAGCGCCCTGCACACTTCTGAGACCTGGGAGATGGCCCGGGGCTGACCGCAGGCCTGGCCTCGGGATGAAGCCTCCCACTACTAGCCCCACCTAGTCTTCATCTTTCCACCAAAGCTGCTTTCGAGACAGAACCCTCCGCTCCCTGAAGGTCCAGGCTCAATTAGCATTCCCACTCTGTGTTGGGGTATTTTTATAGCATTGCAGGGTTTTTTCTACACTGAAAAAAAAAAACTTTTTAAATTAAAAATAAATCACTTACATGGCTGAGAGTTTCACATTCTCTTCTTAATGGAGAGGTGTACCTTTTAAATACTTCAATAAAATTTTATTTGGCCACTTAAAGAAAAGTCTCGTAAAGCAGTTGTAGGTTGCTTGCCTTTTCTCGTAAGCCCGCTCGTGGGGGCAGGGTGTGCCCAGGAGAGGAGCCCAGGCTGGGCCAGCTGCTTGGAGATGTCTGGGTCCACCCGCTCCTTGGTGCTTGACTCTGAGAAGTCATTTATTTGACCCCTCTGAGCCTCAGTTTCCTCAAGAGTAGGATAAACTCATCTCAAAGCTTGGTGGTGGGATTGAGTATTGAGTACTGTAAAGACTAACTGAACATGGTGAGTTTAGATCACTGATCACTAGAAAACAGGCCCTAGGTAAGTATTGGCTGATATTAGTCATAGTTTTACTTAGAACATATGATTGGCTTAATTGAGTGTGGTTTTGAAGGATAGGTTTAAAAAGGAGAGGCAGATCACCCTGGGTAGTTAGTACTCTTCCCAGGGAAATCCACTTTGAACTGTCTTTTCTCTTTTGCTTAAAATGAAAAGGAAATTTTAACACAATTTAACAACAGAAAATGCACTTATGTGTAATTTCTTATCGCCAATTTTCATTGGGAATTTACCAGTGATTAATAATATCTTGCTTTGTTTTCTATCTGTCTGCTGAAAGCTTCCTGCTGTCAGTTGAGGGCCATAACTACTTTGTAAATCAATCTTAAGAACCAACAAATAGTCCTCCTTTTGTGTTGGAATGAGATGATTCACCCACTAAAACTTCAGTGTAGGGCGACAAAGCAGAGCCCATGCTCTGCCCTGGTCACCTGTACCCTGGTCCTGTGGGCCCTGCACAGAGCCAAAACCGTGGAAGAAGGCAAAAGATGTGCCTGGCTTTCTACCTCCCCTATTATCCCTTTCAATCCCTCTCTTCAGGTTTCTGATGTCACCACACAACTAAAACTGCCTTTTGTCAAAGTCCCCAACAGCTCCTAGCTCCTGCTATCTAGCCCCTGGTCCACTGGCCTCACCTTACAGTCCCTGTCTGGGCCATTGCAGTATTTGGCCCAGTTGTCTCTCCGCCAAGAAACGGTCTTCATCCTCTGGCTTTCAGGGCGCTCTGTTCTCCTGGACTCCCTTTCCTCCTATGCTTCCTGTAGAGACTCTCAATGCTGGGGACCCTCGGAGGCTGAGCCCTCAGCGTCCTCTGTTATTTTTTATTTTTATTCGTACCTGTTCGTAGTACACACTGTTACATTCTTCCTGGGGAGTTGGTGCATGAACTTTACACATCTTAACCTCTTTCTGTTCTCTTCCCTCCTACCCCTTTCCTTCCCCATCGCTTGGTACCCTTCCCCTTTGAGAAAGATCTCTTTCCCTACTTCCTATTGCAGTACACCCCTGACTTACGATCTCAATTCCTTCACAAGGGCTGGCTGTCACTCAAGTTGTTTGTAGGACTTTTTGCAATAAGAAATAATGGAAGTACTCATAATGTGTTCCGAGCCTCCCAAGGCACCCCTTAAGTAACTTTTTCATCATAAAAAGCATCGTATAATGTGTCTAGTTTACCACAAACACCAATAATTTTCCTAGTGTATTCACCAAAAAGTTATAAAATGTGCCTGGTTTACCAGAAGCCACAATTTCATCCTGTACTCAGCATTCATGTTGACATCTCTGGCTTGCAGGAAGGGAGGTTGAGTGGAAGGTGGGTATTGTTTGGAAGAGAGTCCCCTGCATGAGAACATCAGGAATTGGCTCTCTGTGTCCTTTCTCTCCTTGGGAGAGTCTGTAGCCCACTAAGACCTGCTTCTGCCTCACTAGGTCTCAGCCTTTTCAGAACTAAAAACTGGTCTAAGGTTGTCTGTTTCTGTCTTTAACACTGCTCTATAGTATGACCTGACATTGTCATTAACCAAGTGAAATCAACGATTGGCTTTTCCTCTGTCTGGGTGGGTCTTCTCTATAAATGTTTGTAGCTCTGTCGGTTTTCTCAGAATTTCCTTTATCCCAGAAGAAGGACTCTGCTGTACTGATTGCTGATACGCCCCCTTCTCTTCAGAAAGCTCCTCTGTTGCCATTCTCTGCTGCTCAGCCAGAAGTTGCTGAGGTTCCTCTGTGGACAGTTCCTCTGAGTGTTCCTCCACCAGTTCCTCAACATTGCCACTATCTACCTGCAGGCCATGGACTCTGCTATACTAACAGTGTCATCAACTACAGGGTCAGTTGAAGGCTCAGGCTCTGCTACACAGCCTTCAAAGTCTCTCTCCTGTATAATCTTAGGCCACGCTTTCTTCCGGGTGATCTCGGTGTCTTTAGGGAGACATTGGCCCAGAATTTCTTAGTCCCACACAAGAAAGACCAGCATTTGGCCATAACTCAAGACTTTGGTCATAAGTGAAAACTAAAATTCTGGTCACTCATTACCCAAGTTGTCCATATGTGAGGGAAGTCATAACTCGAGGGTCCACTATATCTATCTTTTATTTTATTCTTTATTTATAATTTGATTTCTCATGTAAGAGAAAGCATGAGATATTTAAGCTGTGTATCTGATTATTTCACTTAACACTATCATCTCAGGGTCCCTCCATTTTCCTACTGATGAGGCACTTTTATCTTAATGGTTGTAAAATGTGCCCACCAATATTCTGACACTGCCTGCTACACGTGAGGTCTAGTCCCCCCACTGCAAGCCCCCCTTACAGAGCTACCTCTAATGGGCTGAGAGAGGTAGAAGGAAGGCTGTGGGGCCCTAAGTCCAGGGCAGGGACTGCAGCATAGCTCCACATAGCTCTGCCCCTCTCAGGATGTTTCTTGGATCCCAGACACCGAGCTACAGGGAAGCCACACCGCCACATGCACTGGCCACGTGGGGGAGTCCTGGCCGGGCCACCGGACACTGACAGTGCCCATCATCAGCCACCAGCTGCATACCAGGCTCTGGACGGCCCTGGACCCCTGCTGCCTTCGAGATGGCCCAGCTGGCACCACATGGAACAGAAGCAAATCCCCAGGAAGCCCTGCTCCAGTCACAGATCAGCAAAAGAAATCACATTGCTTCTGCTGGAGCACACAGCCTGGAGGCAGGTGGTGGCTGTTACACAGCAGTAGCTGCCACAGTGTTGTCTGGACTCTGCGTCTACCGGAACACACTCTCAGCAAGCCCACTCTAGTGCACTGCAGAAAGTTCGAATTTCTATGACAAAAGTAATATGATGTCCCCCACAAAGCCCACCGATCCCATCTCCTCAGCCAAAGTTACCACTGCTTAGCCCACTGCTCAGGTAAGAGCCTGGGAGCCACCTTGGAAAGACTCCCCACACTGCATTCGAGTCTCCTGTCAGTTCTTGCATGAAGCCCTGTGGACTCCTCTTCCCAGGAGGGCATCCCCTCTGCCATGATCATCACCGTCGCCACTGGAATGCTGCCCGTCCAACAGTGCCAGTGCTGCCCATGTGTACCCTGACGCAGCCCCTGCGGCCAGCAGCACCCGTCTTCACCCTGGAAGGACCTCCAGGAACACTCGTGCAGTGTCCCGGCTGGCTGTGGCCTTCTGCAGTCTTTCCTGCCCGGCGCTCACCTGGAGTTGGATTCTGTCATTCCACTTGCCTTGCCCCTGTCCCTCCCTGGATGGGCTTCATCTGTCCCCATGGCTCCACCCTGTCCTGTCCTCTAAATCTTTGTCCTTGGGGACACGCAGGGGTCCACCCACAGAGCCCCTTCTCGGAGAGACCTTGTCTGTAGGATAAGCCTTCTAGCCTCCCTTATTACTCTATCCTCTGGTGACTTTATTCTCTTTAACTCATTTCTCACTACCTGAAATCATAGGTATTTCTGTACTGTGTACTATCTCCCAGAGGAGAATTTCAGTTTCTTACACACGAGGACTTTCCTGGCCCTTTATGTTGTTAGATAGTATTGAAGAAGGCCTGCTGCCTCGTCACATTCTGTACATATGTGGCAAATAAACTTTATCCAATAAAGAAATTACTTCATCAACTAATAAATTATACTGGATTGAATTTGGATTAAAAATGCCAAAGCATTTCATGGTAATTCAAACCATTTCCATTGAAGAAAATTTGTTCTCTCTGTGCTAAGGCTTTCCTTGAGGAATGAGCTCGACTGATTTTTAGAAAAGAAATGATGGTGATGTTTCATGAAAGCCTTAGATATAATAACAATTAAAATATTAAATATTCTATTCAGTATTCATACTACACCTTAGCTTAGGAGTTATTTATTTATTCATATGTAAATTTTTCTTGCCTAGCACACGTTTTCTGGTTTATTTGTGTGTGTGTGTGTGTGCATGTGTGTGTGTTTTCTAACTTAGATATTACTAAGAACCCTGAGGGGTCTGAGATTTTAGCCCACTAAGTCACGAGTCAGCCTGCCATGCATTTGGGGTTGTGGCAGGCTCATAGCAGTAGGAGGAGCCAAGACTCAGGGGGTTTACTGCGCTAATTCCCAGGGTCCTGATCCCAGAGGGCAACACGCCCAAGGCCATGCAGGAGGCTGGAGGGGGACTGTCTCCTATCATGGACTAAAAACGCCCCCCCCCCGAATTCCTGTCCCAAAGCCCTCACGGTCCATGTGACGGCCTTGAGGGAGGCGAGCGGTTACAGGAGGGCATGAGGTGGGGTCAGCGATGGAGGAGAACCCCAGGAAGAAGAGGGAGCACAGAGCTTGCTGCTGTCTCCGGCAGAAACCCTGAGGACCCCGTGCACAAAGCAAGGCGTGGTGCCCGTGAGCCCCGAGACAGGACCGCAGAAGCGAGACCTGGTCTGGGACCCTGTGAGAAACGCACTTCTGCGGTCTAAGCCACCTCGCGGTGCTTCGTGACAGCGCCCCATCTGGTGAAACATTTCGCATCCCCTGGCAGTGCCGCCCCCTCCCGTCTGTCTCCTCCTGTTTCAGTGCAGGATTTTTCCCCAGACAGTGAGCTAAGGAAGGTATTCTGGCAGAGAACCGTCGGGGAGAAAAACACCATTAATGTAGAAATATTAAAATGTCTCATCAAATGAAGTGCGGCTCCAGTTGCGATGGATTGTTGGTTCCTTGAAGCGTTATTCAGTCATCTGCCAAGACATAAGTGTTATTCTGAAAATGCTCTAGCTCCGGGAGAGTGACTCATGATGCATCGGAGACCCAAGGCCTGCTGTCCCTCGCTCTCCTTCTCCCTTCGAGTGTCCGGAGACGAGGGGCAGGCAACCGACCAGCTCTGGAGAGTGGTGCTGGAACCAGAGCTGATGAGGAGCCGCCACTGAGTGCCCGAGACGCGAGACGAAGAATTGCTCCTTCGGAGACTGACGACTTTCCGATGGCGTCCTCCGGCCTCTCCTCTCCACGGCTGGTTACTCAGGCTGCAGGTGACACGCATCGAGAGAGGGATGCGAAGAGCACGACCATTTTGGGGAAAACGATCCTCTCTAACTTAAGTGTGTCCTTTATCGCACAGGGTTCTCCTGGTTTATTTTCCTTTTTTGCTACGAGTTAATACAGACTTCCTGGAAAACATAATCTCATTTGATGGGACAGACAGCTAAAGTACTGCTTCCTTCCGGGAGCTGGAGAACATTGTAACTTAAACAACAATGCAAAACTCTTGGTTGGCTCTTTAGCTTGACAGGAAGTAAGATTTAATGAAATTTCTAGAGTTTTGCCGTGCAGAAAAAATAGGTCTTAGCATTGTATGGTGAATCCTCCACCCGGTGGATGCAGAAGCTGAATGTGGAGACCGAGGTCCTGGGTTCTGGGGGCTCTCATGTTCACAGTGAGCCAAAGAAAAGGGTCCTGTGGTGCTACATTTCCCTTCTTTTTTTTTTTTCTTTTTGGAACCAGGGATCGAACTCGGGTCCTTACACTTGCGCAGCAGGCTGTGAAACCACAGAGCTAAATCCCTGGCCCCTACATTTCCCTTCTTAATACCAAAGTATTACCTTTTCATTGCTAACCATTTTCTTTTTCTACTTCAGGCAAAACATTTAGACTGTAAATTTAAAGTTAAAATTTTCAATTTTGTGAGATGATAGAAAATTTACAAATTCAAGGTCATGTTAAATGATAGATTTTATTATTTTAACTCCTGTCTAATTTTTTTTCAGGCAGAGAAAATTTTAAAATATGTACATTTTTAAACTGGGTTGTTTTAGGTCATAAATTAATGCTTGAAAACATGTAGGTATTGTTTGAAGCAATAACACCACTCTGTTACTACACACCACAGCCTTGACCTCATAGCAAGAGCTGATGATATTCCACCCTAAAAGCCACCACTGGCCACTCTGGCTGATCTGGCGTGGCCCCGGACGTGGCCATAGGCTGTCATTGGCCCGGCTCCCCAGGTCCCACTCAGTCCACGTGGAGACCCACGCAGAAGGCGAATCGGCTGCCAGGCACGGGGACACACGCTGGAGAGGCATGCCCGTGCTCTGTGAGCGTTCCCACGGAGAAGCTGACCTCTGCCCGTCACAAACAGGAACCTTCTTTTTTCTAACTGGAAGTAGAGTGGGCCAGGAAGCAATGCGGACTCCTGGGAGCAGTGGTGTTGGAAGTCAGGCTGCCGGCTCTGGAAACAATGATGGGAAGCCCACAGAACGCGTCCTTTTTACTCAGAATAATGGAAAGCTCTTCCACTCCTCTGCGGAAATAGGAGTTCAAAGACAGGACACAGAGTCCCTAGGAGCTGGCAGCTTCTCCAGTGCTTTTCCTCCCTCATTGGTGAACCAAAGGAGTCCCTCCTCATGAGTGAGTCGTGCTGTGCACTTCTCCTGTAGAGCCCATCTTGCTATCGCTTTCTGAAATGTGACACACTGCTGTGGTGGAGCATGGGAGTGGAAACTGGTGATTAAAAAAAGAATAGAAAAAGAAATAAGGTGAGAGAGGACTCTTGTGGACCACTGATAGTTTTGGGACACAATTTGGGGAGCGTAAATAACTCAGTTATCAAAAAAATTCCCAAAATAGATAAGGAAAGAGCTAATGATAGTGCAAAACAAGATGTGCATATTCTTCCAGGGAGGGAAACCAGATCAGCCATGGGATGCAGGACAATGTCCTGGGTGTGCCATGGGGACTGAGAGTTACACTCCGACCTCAAGGCTGTCATTGTCACATGCACCACGTACTGGCCTTGAGCGCATCTTCATGCTAAGGAGTTGATCCCTAGGCAGTAAGTCCTCCTTTGCAGTAACCTTGGAGATATCTCATCCTCTTCACTCCCTAAGGGAGCAGGTGCTACTGCAGATCAGAAAACAGGTCTGCAGAGCAGCCGTCTGCCGCTGTCCAGCTGGTGTACGGTGCTGGGTGGAGCCCACCATGCAGAGCCCCCTCACTCCGAGCCCATTCCTCCTCTCTTACTCAGGGCTCTGCAGTAGGAATCTTCACAAATGCAATCCGTGAAGAACGTGTGCGCCAAGCCCAGCACACAGGTGCCTTGACTTGTTTCTCTGTTTGCTTGTAAGGCACAGCCCCATACTTTCGGCCCAGCAGTGAGGTCCCCAGCTTGCTCCAGCAGGGGCGACCACTTGAGGTCCACCGCTGGGTTCCTTCCTACGGGGCTCTGAGCAGAGTCCTGCAGACCAAGAGTCCTGCTCCGCGACTGACAGCTCAGCACAGGGTGCCCTAGCTCTTCTGTCCCGCCCTATGCCACACTTACCAGGTGTCTCTCCCTGGCCTTCCTGTCTGTCAGCAGATCAGTACATGCTTTCTTTTGCCATAATCTCCTTGTGGCTGCTCTTCCTGCAAAGCCGGTCTTTCCTCAGTGCTGAGAGGCCAGGGCTGCCCCTCAGTGTGCCCAATGCCAGCTGGAGGGAGAGGCACATTCAGAGGGATTCTGGAGGGGTCCTAAGTGAGGTCCCAGAGTCCAAATTCTGACTTCCAGCTATCTGGTTTCAAGGCATAGATAGGTTATTTAACTTTAGTTCCAGTGGGACTGGGAGGAGAATCTTATGTCTCAAGGTTTAAAGTTTTACCAGCATTAAAAGCATGCTTATGCACACAGCATGTGCCATGGAGCCAGTGTCCGGCAGCGTCACAGTGCTGTCATTACCTCCGGCTGTATACTTCCTGGGACGCCCTATCATCCTTTACAGCCTCCATTCTAGGCCTGGGAACCACCAGCGGAAAAAACCGATGACGTCTCCCTTTCTCTCTTTTTTGACTAAAAAGAATTGTTTGGGGGAGAAAGCATGGTGGAAACTATCCAGGATGTGATCCAGATGCCCTAGGTCACAGTCACAGCTGTCCCTTCCCTGCTGTGCGGTGCTGAGGAAGGTTATCTGCCTTAGCCATTTCCCCGTCTATGGGATGGAAACAGTAATGATCTGTGTCATAGGACAGTTGTGAAGATTCAGCAAGGTAACCCTTGGGAGATCCCTTCTGAAAACATTTTGCTAATATTTGGCACTACTGTCATTGTTATCTATCACTTGTTCCTGCTGCTAGAAACAATGTCATAATAACTTCCTGAAGAATCGATGAGGAATAACCCCAGTTCAGTACTCCAGGAACAAAATCAATCTATTGTAGTGGTTAAATCTCATAATTTGAATTTACCCAGTTCATTGTGAACCTCAAAGGAAAAAAAAATCATTGTAAGGCTAAGTTCATCACTAATATATTATATAATTTAAATGTGGAATGTGAGCATTGCGTGCTACCCCACATCCACTGGTGTGATTTCCCCTTCTACCTCTCACTTACACCTTAGTCCTCATCAGTTCATAGAATCAAGAGGGCAGAATGTCTTAATCAGCTTTCTGTCACTATAATGCATGCCTCAGATAATCCACTTATGAAGAGAAAGGGTTTGCTTGGACTCATAGTTGTGGAGGTTCAGTCCGTGATCACTTGGCCTTGTTGATTCAGGCTTGGGGTGGCCATCATGGCGGAAGACAGAGAGAAGAGAGAGAGGGCCACACAGTCCCCTTCTCCCATGAAGCCCCACCTCTTAGTGTTTGCTCCACCTCCCAACAGGGCCAAGCTGGGGATGAAGCCTTTAACACATGGACCTGGAGGAGACATTTAAGATGCAAATTGTAGCTTGGCATAATTCAGAAAGACTGAGATGTCCTCAGACCATGCTCTGGTGAAACCACTTAGAGATGGTAAGTCCGGGGAAGTGTGCAGCGCAGTGTAAGACCTGCTGGGAGATGATAACCAGAAGAGTTTGGAGTGTCTTTTAATAACATCTGGCTGATTAGTGTGTAATTGAGAGCTAGATCCTAGGCGGCTGGACAGTTTGTGTTGATTAGTCCACCTCTTTACAAAACATAAGCAGAACACAGTAAGTGGGTGCATTTGTGATGTTTGGGCCAGGAGGTGGGATATAGACATCTCATGAAAGCTCCCAGACAGCCATTCTTGCTCCACCCAAGGGGGAGTGCATTACCATGGGCACCCCACTCAACCCTTTTGTCTTCCGTCCTCTGCTCCACTGCTTTCAGGAGAACCTGGGAAATGTAAGCAGTGTGGGGTAATGAAATGAGAATCCTGTCTGCCCTGGAACGCCAGTCATCCCTGCCTGCGAGCCATGGGCATGAAATCTATTCACGAGCTCCATTCTTCAGCCTGTTTTGCACGAGTTCAGTATGCTTCCTTCCATCCCTATTGGTGTCCAATGGGAGAGAGACTTTAAACCAGGAAGACTGTCAGGACAGTTAAAAAGGCATTCTGGGTAAAATGAGCCTGGGTAGGAACCCTAAATGACAGAGAGCAACTTTCAAAAGGCCATGATAGGGCCTTCTGATAAAGGCCTTCATGATAAAGGGAAGAGAACTGTAATTACTGTGGTCCTTCTATTTCCTCACACAACCTACTCAACAAACACTACCTTAGCCTTCCTCCTGCCATGAGCTGCTCAAGCCTAGGGGGACTGTTTCCTGGGTGGAGGTGGAGGATAGGTTTAAAATTGCAAATTTATTTGTAAGTAATTGTATATGATCAAACATTATTAGCTTAACTTTTACGAAATGTGTTTATGCTCATTGTAAATTTTAATTTCCAACTCCTAAGTAATGCACTGAAGTTTTATGCCTGTTTTCATCCATTTTTTGGTGAAAGTAAAGACTGTGCATGGAGAAAGATTCATTTGTCAGAGTTCATGTAGTAATGAGCCATCAAAGGCTCATGCACATTACAGATTAAATTAACAGATGCGATTAGAGATTAAAGTAACAGACCCAGTTTACCAAACTCCCACCTGATACATCACTGTTGGGAGTGTTGTCTATAACACCATTTTTCTTTTCATACAGTTTGCAAACAACTAGTGTTAAACTTAATATTAACAAATGACAATGCCGCATAATCACTTCCCACATTCCTTAACAACAACCACGAAAAAATTAACCAAGACTTTAGAGCGCACAATCTGGATTCAAAGCCAGGCTGTCACCCTTAAGAGGTATGTGATTTTCAGCAAGCTTCTTAAGGTTTCATTATTTCAAAATGGGATAATAGTGTCTACTTAATGGATTATTAAATGGAATGAAAGAGTAATTATTTGTGAAGCATGTAGGAAAAAATCCTAAATTGTAACATGCCTAGTAATACCCAATTTTTGCACATATGTATAAAATATATGTGAATTATGTATTTGTGTGTGAAAATATATGATTTACATATATTCCTATGTATGTTTATGCACTTTTTCAAAATGTTTCCCTGAAGCTCAACCCTTCATAAGCCTATGTGTCTGTTAATTCTTAGTCTTTCTTAAAATTTGGTCCTTTCTTTTTCTTTTGGTACTGGGGATTGAATCCAGAGCCTTTGCAATGAACTACATCTCTGGGACATTGGGTCTTTTGTTTTGAGATAGGGTCTCACTAAGTTGCCCAGGAAGGACGCAGACTTGCAATCCTCCTGCCTCAGCCTCTCAAAGTGCTGGGATTGCAGGCCTGTGCCACTGCATTCAGAAAAATGTAGTTTTTAAAATCAAATTTATTGGGCTGGGGATTTAGCTCAGTGATTCCACACCTGCCCCGCAAGGGCAAGGTCCTAAATTCAATCCCCGGTACCAAAAATAAAAAAATCAAATTTATTTTTTCACACTAAAATTTAAACTTAATTCTTTACTATAAAAATGCATAAAGTAGTTTAGGTGTTATCCTTCAGAAAGCTTGAGGGCCGGGGATTTAGCTCAGTGATTCTGCTGCCTGCCTCGCAAGCTAAAGGTCCCGAAAAAAAGAAAAAAAAAGCTTGAATAGGACAAAACCTATACTCAAGAAGACAACTTTAGCTAATCCTAAAACCCAACAGTGAGGCAGCCTTTGTCAAAGTGGGGAGATGGACAGGGAGTGCTGCGAGTTCCTGTGTGTGTGTCTTTCGCCGGCCCTTGAAATCCAACACAAGAGCCACCTTCAAATTCTCTCTCATCTTCTGAATCCATCCAGTCAGCCTCCACATCCCAATGTCTGATTCGATGTTCTATTTTCCTTTACTTCCTCCGACATGGCCTTAGTTCTGACTCTGATTATTTCCCACAAGAATTCTTTCGCTCTAATTCGTGCTCCATGGTGAGAATTTATCTTGCTGACATCCTGATCTACTCTCGTAACTTTGCCACTTTTAAGAATTCCAGTGCATCCCCACCATCTCTAAGGTGTAAAGCTGGAGCCTGCAGTATGGGCAATGTTGCCAGAAGCCCTCTAACTTCCCCTTTCTCAAGCCTCCAGCCACCTCCTTGGAGCGCATGCCCCCTCCAACCTGGAGACCACTCCGAGGACATGCGTGCCATCAATGCCTCTCTAACGTTCACTTATGTTATTGCCAATTTCCATGCCCCTTCCTTCTAAAGCCTTCCTCTAAACCCTTCTGAACTCCCTGGCACTTTCCCGATGTATGTATAATAACAATTTGTACCATAATTTATTGTTTATATATGTTGTCTTCCCTACTTCCTACATATTCACAGAGCCAGGGATGTAATAAGCATTTTACAACCCCAAGGCCATGCTCATTTGAGTAGAAGTTTAATCAGAATGTGTGTGTGTGTGTGTGTGTGTGTGTCCCCATGTTTTTTGATAAAGAAAAATGCCATTTTCAGCCCCAAAGTTAACTGGCTGAATCTATAGATAAATCTTTTAGTTTTTTAGTTTTTCAGAAATGAGGAGATTATGTACAAAGTTCTTTATGATTCTAAACTTTGATGATTTTATAAAGACAAAAAAATTACAAACATATTCAGACTAAAAATACTCTATCAGGTAAATAAATGCAAATGTCCTTAAGCATAGAGAAGCCAGTTTTAACATATTTCAAGCAGTTACCTAGAAAAGTTAATATTGGTTTTTCCCTTGTTATACTCTTAAAAATGTGCAAGCTTCCATGAATTTATTCATAAATTAGATAAAAAGAATATGTTGAAAAGTGGACACAACAAGAGTGTGGAAATCAACACAAGCTTTATTCCCAATTTTCATTTGTAGGATGGCTGGAGTTGCTGTAGAGTGAAAGCCCCACCTAGAAGGGAAGGCCTAGGCACACGGAGCTCCACATTTGGCAGGATGAGTTAGGACCTGAATGGGAAGAGGGAAATTTGTCTTTAAAATACCTTCGCTTGCTTCTTCTTTCTTATTCTTCCACCCCCTTTCTGAAGAGTCTACAAATACAAAAGAAAGAATGCATAACTCCTTTGTTTGTCTTGAATGGAAAGAAAATAAGTTTGTAAGGAGTTATAAATATCTGCGATAAGACTCAGTGAAGTTTCCATTGGATTTTCCAATTAAGACAGGGTTCACTAGAAAGAAAAAATTTTTGGCCAAACCACAATGAAATTTTAGATTCAGAAATTTTTTAAAAAATCTTATTTTATCATCAGATCCAAAATATTATAGATGATAGCTCAATTTGTTATGCTATTATTGTTACCCTGAAACCAGAGATAACCTCGTCCAGGGAAACAAAGCTGAGTTCAAAGGCATTTCTTTATATTCTTCTCATGTTTTCAAAGCACAACAGGAGCTCAAGACAAGGTGTGTGGCCCAAAGGAAGACAAGGGTAACACAGAGAGGACAGACAGCTCAAGTGAGGCCGCTATGGCATGACCATGAGCTCTCCCCAAGGGCCCAGGACTACAGAGCGGGCTGATCGCACGGAGGGAAGTAGTCTAACGAGGATCTAGAACGGAGGCCTCTGACAAGGTTCCCAGAGGAAGCCAGCTCAGGTCCTGCAGCTGAGGAATGGGCCCTTCCCTCTGGGCATGGCAGCACTCAAGCAAAACACACCAGAGGCAGAGCTCCAAGCACCTCATTGCATAAGACTGGGAGTAGTTTGGTCAAAGTAAAGGACTCTGTGATGCACCCTGGAAAGGCATAGGAATGGCAGAACGATCCCCGATGAGACTGACATTTAGTCCACTCAGTGAGGGAGAGGCAGAGTTAATACAACAAAATCGTCACCCAGCATACCCAGAATCAGGAATGGCTACAAATTCCCTAACGGCCACTCCTGCAAATGTCAACTCCTCAATTCAGCCTTGAGGTTCTCCAAGAGTCTCAACTCCTATTCCAGCATTCAAGATCCTTCCCGACATGTTCCAACTTACTTTTCCCCTCTGATGCCCTCATCCTGTTCTGTATTGAAATGGAGCACAGCTGAAGGGATTTCTTTGAGGTTTTTTGCACAAAACCTTCTGCTGTTATCTTTCTACCATTGCTCTGTATTTCACTTCTTCCTGAAATACCTCGCTTCTGCCATCCTGGTCCTTTCCATCCTTCGTGGTCCAAATGTGTCTTCCCTGGCATCTTCCCTGGCACCTTTCCGGGTCTCCAGTCTGTGATTGTGTGTAATCTTGTAGATCGGTAATAAGAAACTGCACAATAGAGATTTCTTTTCTATATTTTCATTTTCCAGGATGTTTTGTGAATTTTAATTGTTTGGTGAAAATTAGTATCTTGATTACTTAGCATAAATAAGAGCAAGGCTGTTCTTATCTTTTAGGGTTTTCTCCCAGTTCCTTGTCGAGGGCCTAGTAAACTGTACTTTTATTCCACATAGATAAGGTGAATGAATAAATGATGAAACAGCAAAGGAGAAGGAACATGGCTGGGACAGAGCCACACTCAAATGAATTCTTTCTATTATGAGTTTTGTGAAAACTTTGCGCATATCCTTAACTTCCGTGTGCTATATTTTTCTCAACTACTAATGAGGTAATAAATACCTAACATGCAGTGTCATTGTAGGACAGCACACATAAATCTTAAAAATTTGGTCCCTGAAGTTTTCCAGCTGAAATTCCCCTTTCAGCACTGGGTGTTTATCTTTCACTGGGGAAATTTGTCCTTTGACCCCAGTGCACATTTTGCTCATTTTCACCATTTATAATTTTTCCACATCTACTAGAATAGATGCTTTCTCCTTTCTCTGTTAGATCCTGTCTCCTCCTCCTTCTTTTGTAATAACTCCATTCTGCCGCGGCACGCACTGCAAGATGCCACTCACTCCTACCCCGCTGCTGTTGCCCACTGCTGTCCAGGCCGAGTTCGCTGGAAAGCTGAGCTCAGGGCTCACGGTCCACCTCCCCACCCCCACGGCCTCCTGATGTCCGGCAACCTCAGCCCCTTTCACATCCGGGTTCTCTGACCTCCTCCCACACTTCATTTCCTTCCCCAACTTGGCCAGTGACCCCTCCTGCTTATACATTGAACTTTGTCACAAGCAATTTCTGGGGCCCTGATTCCAAACAACTCACTCTGACCACCACTTACTTTGCACTTGAATTATTCTAGGTCTTGCTTGTAACAATTACTCATTCCACTGGGACTGCACTCTGCTGCGCTTCACTTCCCCGTTGACCCACCACAGATTTTGTTATCTGGCGCGCTCCTTTGCACCTACCTTCAGTTCTCCTGCCCTCTAGCCTGCTATCACAGCCTCTTGCAAAAATCTCAATTCAAATTAAATCCCATCCTCACCCACTGGCACAACTGAACATGGCAGGAGGAAACACCCAAGCATGCTGAGGTTTCAACTAATTTCATAATCCAAAATCTTTGTTGCATTAAACGTTCCCCAGACATTTCACTATACTTCCCTAGCAAAAGCATTTTTCTAGGGCTGGGGATTTAGCTCAGTGGTTCCAGCACCTGCCTCTCAAGTGCAAGGTCCCCAGTTTGATCCTTGGTACCAAAAAAAAAGTGTTTTTCTACCACCCCAAATCATACGTTATGAACTCTGACCAGTCATCTCATAGCTTCCTTACTTTGCTTTTTATGTAACTGCCAAAATAGATTTTAAAATTCCACCTTGTGTCAAAGTTTAAAACCCTACTGCATTTGCGTCCATAAATGTCTTTCCTCCTGTTACGCTGGATGTTACTCAGCCGCACGAACTCCTGAAATTACGCACTCTCATTCCTCTTGTTTAATCGAGGATCTAATTTCTGCACCAACCCCTTGTAGTTTCTCACTTTATGTCCCACACCTACATGCCTACTTGTGTCCATATGTGTAAGGAGGCCTGCACATACTCAAATTTCTTTACCTCTTCTGTCCTATTCTGCTTTCTACTGCCCAGAAATCCCCCTCAGGCAACTGTCTCTGTATTTTCTTCAATTTCTGTCTTTGTAACTCTCTTTTCGGTTCATTAACTCTTTTATCTTCAGCCTTTGTCAAATTCACCAGTCACTTCTGTTTTGCTAAATCCAATGATCAGTATTCTGCTCTCATTATCCATGATTTCTCTAGATTTTGGTGTAACTGACCTCTCTTTCTTTCTTCAAATTTTTCTTTCACTTAGCTTCTAGGATGCAGCTCTCTTTTACTTTTATTGCTGTCTCTCTTTAGTCTCCTCTGCTGCCCCTTTCTCTGAGCCTTGATTGTCACAATGCCTCTGGGAACAATTTTCTGTCCACACAATATTTACACAGATGTCAATGATCTCAAACCTGCTAGGAACATTTTAGTCTTCAGACTCACCCAGCGTCTCCTCCAACCAAGCTTCAGTGCCAGGACTCAGCCAGTTGCTTAGACTTCACATGCTTCTTCTTTTTCAGTCACTCTGTGTTTAATCCACCTGCAAGTCATCAAAGCGCTTCTGCTGCAAGTTTAACCTGATGTAGTCGGTTCTTCATGCAAGTCAGGTGACTTGTTGAAAATGAGAGTTCAGTGAGAATCCAGAGATTTTCATTATCTTGATCCTTCTGTTTTAAAGCCCCTTACTCTTTCACAGTTAGACAAAAGAGGAATGAAAGCCAAACTGTCACTTAGAATTCTTATTACCTCCACCTGTAATTCCCTTCTCCAGATTTTGCCTGTGTCCCTTTTTGTCATCTTTTGGGTCTCTGCTCGAATGTCACTTCTTCAGCAAGTTTTCTTCAAACTCCTTATCAAAGATTTCCAACTCCTCCCTGGAATTTTTCCATCTTCTCACTTGCTTAACTTTTTTCACATCACTTACCACTATTTAAATTTTACCAAATTTCAAATATTTTTACTAGAATTCGTGATTTTAAAATTTATAAAATACATCTGTTTGAGGTTCTACAAAGAGCACCCAGATCTTGTCTTTAATTTGATGGTGTGGATTGTGAGCGCTACGACAGCCATGTAGTTTTAGGGGATTGTGCGTCACAAGGTCAGAAGGTCAAACTCTGGGGTCAAATTCCTAAGTTCAAAGTGCCAACTCCTCCACTTGCTGGCTTGGGACCTGGGAGGAGAGTGTTAACATCTGGCGTGTGCCCCTCCCTCATATTGACAAGGAGCAAGGGACAGAGACTGCTGGATCGGTTGTTCAGGAAGTGGCCAAGTGAGGACAGGCAAAGCTCTTACCATGGGCTGGCACAGGGAGAGCACTCATCTGTGAGCCGTGATTCACCACCCAGCTCTGTGCTCAACTGTCACTGGCTCATACAAAGCTGCCCAGAGGAAAATCTCCACTGCTCGCTGCTTCTATCGGGATAACAGAGCTCAGGTTCAGAGGACAGACAAAGGCTCTCTGCCATGCATCGACCTACCATCCTTCCTGTCTAGCTGTGCATCCAGGCTCTTGCTCTATGCTCAGCAGTTGGGGGCTGGTGGTGTTACTCGGATGGCAATATCAAAAAGATGGGCAGAATCATTCAGCCTCTCCTGATCCTCATTTTAAGGTGGACAGTTTCAAAAGCACACAATTGTACAATACATTCATAGACCCACTCTCAAAGGTAAACTCCTTAAAATTACATTTACTTCCTCAAGAATGTTCAACTCCAGGGAAATTTGAGTTTTTTACATTAGCATTTTTAATAGAGTTCTAGAGAGCTGACACAAAGACTCTCCTTCCCCAGAGAACAGATTAGTAAATAAATCTCTAAGGATTAAAAGCCATTAGCACTAAAGGACAAATTGTTAGAACATGATTATATTCACCTATCAGGATTTTAAATAATTTCAGAAATTCTTAAGATTTCTATGTCAAAGGCCTGTTCTTCAGGATTTATCATCAGAAAATCATATACATCCTTTTTTATCTTTAGCTATTAAAAGAAGTTTTAAATTATTTGTCTTTGTTTTACACAGCAATAAATAAATAAAGCTCACAGAATTTGTTGCTTCACAGTACTTTCTCCCGGGCTGGATTTTTAGTTCACCTTTACAGACTGAATACCAAGAACTAAAAGTATTCACTGAGCTCCTGTTTGGGGAGACAGCTGCTTTTGCGTCTTGACAGTGGAACAGTGCTGAAATACTGGCTTCCTTCATGCGTCTCCCACAACCGCAGGTAGAATAAATACTTCAGCTGCTTACACAGAGGTTTCTTGCCCTCTAAGTGAGGGCATGGTTAGACTGACCTCAAACCAAAACAGCTATCACTGAGTCTTAGGAGAAAAAGGAAGTGGACTATGTTGTGTACCATTTTAGTCTTGAAACAAAAATAAGGAAGTGGGAAGGCACGGCTCAGAAATTCCCAAACATTTTTGGCAGGGAGACCACCTTTTTGTTCTTTGATTAGAGATGAGGCCTCTTCATCTCTTGGCTCTTGTTTCATGTGGTACAACAGATAAGGTGTGTAGGAAAGTATGTTCCATTTGCTAGTTCGATTTAACCAAAACGACTTGGTTTGAAACGCTGTCCAAATTTGCATATGTCCTGAAATTTCCGTATATCCTGAAATGCTGTGAAACCAAGACTAGAAATCAATATTCAACTATCAGATGTGTGTACCATGGACATAAGTTTCAGAGCCAAAGGTTGGACTTCACTGAAAAGGAGTGAAATCACGTCTCCCTGTCTTTTTACTTCTTCTCCCTCCACTCCCAACTCTTAATGCAAATAACTTTTCCTCAGACAAGAAACCAGCCACAGTCCTGTGAGGGTCTCCACACTGGCCCGGGCTCCCAGCGAGTTCTTCTTAGTAGTTTTACAGACTCAGAAGCTCCAAGTCCATTGTAAACCTTGAAGACGCAGTGCATTTATCCATATTCTTTTATAAAGATTAGCTAAGTCACTGTGTGCTACAATTGTCCACTATTGTGAACTCATTTATTCTGATACATAATGATATCTATTCTTGTTTACAAAAGGATACTACTAAAATTTAGGGTTTAAATGCAAAAGTATTTACTTCCTGAGGACTTCATAGCCCCAGTGCTTCAGAAGAGAAAAACCTATTTAAAAGAAGTAACACAAAGTAAGGGCAGATTCTGGCCCTGTACTAACAGTGTGTGTTGCAGGGGTTTGGATGATGCTGAGAGCCGTGTGGTATCGTAGACATGATACGTTCATGCCCCTGTGCATGTGTGTGTACAATGCAGGGAATGCATTGTGTGTATAATGTGTCGTAGGTACTTTACATGTACAGTACTTTATGTCAGCCCCAACGAGCAGGATTTTATTAAGTGGCTGGGTTGAATTCTCCATGCACATGAAGAAGAAACAGCCTTCTACCAAGGAATCTGACTACAACCTGCCTCTCAGTGCCCTCATGGAATTGAATTCATTGCTCCTAGGGGTAGATTATCCCAGGAAACAGTTTCTAAGTCATGTGTATAATTTCTGTGATGAGAAGATATTTTTAGTGAAAAACAAAGAAACAAACAATCAAACAAAACCAGCGGGCTTGAACACATTTATTGCCTCTGGAGCTTACTCTGCATAACCTGCATGAGGACTTAGTCCTTGCCTTTATCACTTCTTAGTTCTCAGGACCAGGGTGACCCTTGCTTTCTCTGCCCTCTCCATTCACCAGAGTCATTTTGCTTCAGTGAGGTGAGAATGTCTCGCCCCCTTGGTACTGCCGTTGTCTGGACTCCACCCTTGGGCATCTCAGCTTCCTTATGTAAATAGCACAGCAAAAGGCTTATGGCTCATAGTGAAATTGTCTCCCTTCCATGGACCAATGGTTACTAACACTGACACCCCCTCGGGCTCAGCCTCACACATAGCTGTGTGTGTCTTATCCTCCAGTTGACATCTTTCAAAAGCAGCCCTGCTAAGCTGTCAAGAATCTGCTCGCAGGGGCCTAGGCGTCCATCCTGCTGCTCAGACTCACCTGGACCAGGCCAGCCAGTGCTGCTTCTCCACACCTCTGTCCACTCCTCCTCTAGGAAAACTGCTTAATTGGTGTATTTCAGCCAAGTATTTACAGCACCAGGCAACAGATGGCTGCTGTTATTTGGCTTCAAAGACAGATTATTGCATTTTTATTACTCCAAAATCCTTTCTACACCTGCTTAGTCTTCTGCTTTAAAACCTCTTTTGAAGACAAATGAACCTAATTCTTCTCTCAGATCTAACTAAAGGGAACACAATTTATAGTTCCCATAGAGGAGGGTTTAAATGGAGATGGCTTGTTACTTGGTCTTCCTTTGTGGATTATACCGCAGAAATCTTCCAGGGCCAAATTTAAAACACATTTGTTTCTGACTTTGCCAAGTTGGGTATTATTTTGGAATTTTTGTGCTTTTTTATTTCGATCTAAAAGTGTTTGTCTTTACTTTTCCTTAAAGCATTTTTACTTCTCTCTATAGCAAATGTCTTTGCCACAAAGATAGTGAAAAATGTTAAGAAACTTGAAAACGATCTGGTTTTGTTTGAAAAACACTTGCTTCTTTTCTGTAAAAACTAATCAAAAGCTTCCTGTGTTATTATCACTTTACCCTATTGTTACAGGCATGGTGCATAAAAACAGTTTATGGAACTATGGGAACCACCTGAATCAAATAATAGTACTTGGAGACACGTTCCCTATGCATCTGTATGTACCAAATGTAATAACTGAACCGCTGACCCAGCACTCCCCCAAAATGTGACTTGAAAGTTGAAATAACACCCCTTGAAGGTATATCATTCTTCTACTCAAAGGAATTATGGTGCTTTTATTGCAGATAGATAAGTTAATTAGATATCTTGTATGCAGTTAGACAGGACCAGCCCTCCAGGAGCCAACACAGCAAGGAGCCAACATGGAAAACAACTGAGGTGCATTCATGGTTAGCATTATAAAAAGGAAAAAAAGTACTATTTCCCCTAGAGAAAGATAGCAGTGTTGATTCTCTAAATGGGAAATTCCTTATATGTGACTTGTTTCCCCATTGGATCCCCATTTAATCAATATCACCTAGGTGACTATACTTGCAGTCTTATTGGTTGGCTGTGGTTTGGCCCACCTCATGCCCACCTCATAAATTTCCACTGGGCCTTATAGTTTTGTCCCACTTTGTTCCCGTCTTTGTAGCAGCCTTGGTTTTGCTGTATAAAACATCACTGAAACATGGGCTGGGCGGGCACCTCACTTTCCGGTCCCCCTTCTGTCTCTCTTAGAAGCTTTCTTTCTCTCAATAAATTTTTCCTGCTCTTAACCTTGGTTGTTCCTAGGATTCATTCTGCGATTTTAAAAAACACAAACTTGAGTTTCGGATATCTAGTGGGTTTGGGAATTACATCTCTTTCCCTGTATCACTTTCATGTTTTGGGGTTCAGTTAGTTTATTGGCTCCTTTATCTTAGAACATTAGTAAATGTAAATTGCTCTTAAATGTACAAAATACTTCCAATCCCCTGGGGTGGTGAATATAAAAGAGGAGTTGATGATCCTGCTCCTTAACACCTCCTAGCACAGGTAGGAGGTCCCAGTCTGCCAGAAGTTGGAAAACCCAAACCTTCCCTCAGCATGGAAAAATTTATTTCATATCAATGTCAGAAAAGCTCAGTTTTCGTCCACAAGAGTGCCTACCTGAAACAGTCAGAGAACAGCTTGCAAAGAAAAAAAAGACAAACAATAAATTGCATCTGGGAAAAGAGGTGGCCAGCAACTTCATGTAAAAGTCTCCTTCAGAAACTCATGCCAAGGACACCTTAAATAGTTCATCAAAATATGCCTAGACTATTCTGGAGAATACTGTTCCCCATGCATATTTTAAAATAAAAATTGTAGAAAATGTACAGTAGTTGATATGATAGTGACTTCATATTGAGTGTTTACAATGGTCCAGCACTATGCTGAGAACTTTACATCATTGCACATTTGACCATTTCCACTGTTTTCTCCGTACCTCTCGGGTTTTGGAGACCTTAGAGGAAGACATACTGGTGGTAACTTGCTTATGTTACATCCTGTTCACAGAAGGCTCACAATTGTTGCCCTAGGTTTTCTTTCTATGCAATGGGAACAGTCATAATTAGCTCTTTAAGTTTTTTTAAATTTTATTTTATTGCCACATTTTAGCTATACAATATAATGACATTCATCATTGGAAATTTGCACCTTTACATAATCTCTCTTGGTTCTTATTTTTCTGCCTTCCCCTGCCCTCCCTTCAACCCCTCCATCCCTCCCTATTTACAAAGACTTTGTTTTCATTTCTCATATTAATTCCATTCCCTT
>NW_004624798.1:9222910-9243423 GCF_000247695.1 Heterocephalus glaber
GTACACTTCCCAATGAGGAATGTAATTGTGTTGTATACCTACAATGTACCAATAAAAGAATTTAAGAAAGTGAAAAAAAAAGGATGCAGAACAATAAAGTTTTAAATGTGGCCCTAAAATAGGTTTTACATTTGATAACAGGTTACAGTGTTCCTACTTTATGTCATAAACAAACGTAAAGGATTTGAGACAGCAGCAAAGCATAATAAGCAAGCTGTGTTTTAGAAGAAATGCGATCGAATTTGTCTTCAGAACCGATACTTTAAATACAAATTTCAACCCTGTGTTCTTCATAAAAGTTACTTTTCTGTTTCCTGGTATTTGTGTTGTGATGCAATTATACATACGTAAGAGTGTTCTGTTGTTCAAAATAGTTTTCCTCACCATTTAGAAGTACAATGGGCACAAAGCCAGTTATTTCACCTCCAGCAAGGCGAAGCCAGCCTTTCTTATCTGTATCTCCCTGTTCTAACATCGTCCTTGTGCACCAGAGGGAACCAGCCACAGTGAGGGGCCCATTCTCTTCTCACACACTCAGCACGTGGAAACACCTGCACCAGCACGAGGCTGCAGAATTAGGCTTGAAAAAAAAGTTTCCTTTTTCTAAAAAAATTAAGTTTTTGTGTTTTTTAATCTATAACATTGTATTTATCATGTGTTTTGAAGAATATATAAAATGAGCGGTGGGAAAATCTAATTACAGGTGTGTTACCTTACATGGCTGTTATTTTTGTAGTGAGAACACTTAACACTCCCTTTCTTTGCACTTCTCAAGTTAAAATACATTGTCATCGACTGTATCGCAGGACCCTGAAGTGTCTCCCTTCTGTTTAGCTGTCAGTATAGGTCTTTTGACCGGCTTCTCCTCGTCCTTTTCGAACTATCATTCTGCTCTCTACCTCTGCAAGATCAACTCTTTAGTTTGTGTGTTTGTTTTGTTCTTTTATTTTTTTTGAGACAGGGTCTCACTGTGTAATTCAGGCTGGCCTTGAATTCACTATGTAGCCCAGACTGGCCTTGAACTCTTGGCGATCCTCCTGCCTCAGCATCTTGGGTGCTGGGATCACTGGCTTGCAACGCTATGGCCAGTGAGATAAACAATTTAAGACTACAGATGAGTGCGATTGCGTGGTATTTATCTTCCTGTGTGTGGTTTATTTAACTTCATATAATGTCTTTCAGTTCCTGTATATTGTCACAAATGGTGGGATGTCATATTATATACCCCCGCATAGTATTCTATCATGTGTCAATGCCATGATCCCTTTACCCATTCGTGCACCAGAGGACACTAGAGTGATTATGTTCCCTAGCTATGTGACAGTAAACATGGTGTGCAGCTGTCTCTCCAGTACGCTGGCTCATCTCCCTCCCCCTACATATCCAGTAGTGGAATTGCAGACTATGTGGTAGCTCTGTTTCTAATATTGTGAAGAGCCTCTGTACAGCTGTCCACATGGTTTGTACAAATACATCCCCACGAATAACACCCAATGGTTCCCTTTCCTCCAAATGCCTGCCAACATCTGCTCTCTTTTGTCCTTTTGATAATAGCTATTGTTAATGGAATTAGATATCTCATTGTGGCTTTGGTTTTCATTTCCCTGATGGTTAGTCATATTGAGCATTTTTTCATATACCTGTTGGCCATTTGCATGTCTTCTCCTAAAAAGTTGCTATTCAGACTTTAAAATTAGGTTATTTCCTTACTCTTGCATCGTTTGAGTTCCTTGCATAGGTTGGAGATTAACACCTCAGGAGATGTGTAATTTGCAAATACTTTCTGCCCTTCTGTTGTCTGTTCACTTTGCTGATTATTCACTTTGCTCTGCAAAAGCTTTTTTTGTTGTTGTTTTTTAATGAAATCTCATTTGTCTATTTTTGTTCATATTTCCCATGCTTTTGAGGTCATAGCCAAAGAAAATCACTGCTCAGACCAATGTCTTGGAACATTTCTGCTACGTTTTCTTTTAATATTTCATTGTTTTGGATCTTGTGTTGGTCTGCAATTCTTTTTTTTTTTTTTTGATACCGGGGATCAAACTCGTGACCTTGCACTTGCGAGACAGGCGCTAGAACCACTGGGCTAAATCCCCGGCCCCTGGATTAGTTTTATTTAACCTAGGTTTTAGGATTGTTTTCACTATTCCTATGAAGACTGTCACTGGTATTTTCATAGGTATTGCATTGAATTTGTAGATGGCTTTGTGTATTATGGACATTTTACTAATATTTCCGCTTCCAATCCATGATCATGAGCTACCTTTCTATTTATTTGTGTCTTCTTTTTTTTTTTGGTACCGGGGATAGAACTTGGGTCCTTGCACTTGCTGGACAGGCGGTGGAACCACTGAGCTAAATCCCTGGCCCTTATTTGTGTCTTCTTTAATTTCTTCCATCCATGTGCTGTTTTTCTCAATATAGAGACATTGCATCTCTTTGGTTAAATTCATTTCTAAATATTTTATTTTTATAGGTATTGTAAATGAGATGGCTTAATTTTTACAGAAAATTTGCCATTACTATGTGAAAATGCTACTGATTTTCATCATGTTACTGAATTCGTTTACTGGCTGTCACGGTTTTCTGGTGGAGTCTTCCAAGTTTGCTATACATGACTGATGGTCCAATGAAGAAATAGGAGAATTTAAAAATTTTAAAATGTCCTGAGGCAAACGAACACGGAGACACAAGACACAGAAACCTGTGGACTGCACGTGGCATTCTTGGCAGAAAGCTTATAGCAGCAACAGCTACTCCAAACCAGAGGAAAGAACTCACATCAAAACCTGAGCATGCCAGTCACCTTTTCTGCCACTCTGACAAGATGCCCAAGAACAGTCACCTTAGAAGGAAGAGACACGGGCTCACAGAGTCACAGACTTGGTCCCTCTCGCCTGGCCCAGGTCTCCTGGTCTGAGGTGAGGCCTGGGGGCAGACTGCTCGGCTCCTGGCATCTGGAGGCAGGGTCCCCTCTAACCATGGAGGGCGCTGTCCACGGACTCCTTCCTCCAGTGAGCCCTGCGTGCTAATGTTCCACCTCTCCCACAGCATCATCAAATAAATAACTCACAAAGTAAAGGGTAGGTTTTCTGATCTTCAAATGTCTTTGGAAGAACTACATTTACTAGGTGCTTAAGCCACCGCTTGGGAAGGTGCTGTTGGAAATTAGGTACTGTCAAGAAGTCAGGGATGACACAGAATCAGGAGGGCAGCTGCAGCATGTCTCCCCGTCACCCGAACCCAAGGGCAAATGACCTGAGAGCAGAAGGAAGGCTGTTTGATGAGGGCAAAGAGATAGATACACTATGTGCATTTGTGAAAATACCATCATAAAACCCAAGGCTCTACATGATTGATATGCATTAAGAAATCAGTGAAGTGGTGGGAGTGCAGACTGGTGCAACCACTGTGGAAATCAGTGTGGAGATACCTCAAAGAAGTAGGCTTAGAGGTCCCATCTGACCCAGCTATTCCCCTGCTGGGTATCTTCCCCAAAGAATTAAAAGAATCATACCACAGTGATATATGTGCACCCATGTTTATAGCAGCACGGTTTGTAATAGTGAAAGCTTGGAAACAACCCAAGTGCCCATCAACTGGAGACTGGATAAAGAAGATGTGGGTTTTTTTTATAAAATGGAGTACTACTCAGCCATAAAGAATGAGAAACTAGAGACATTTATAGCTAAATGGATGCACGTTGAGGTCATATTCTTAAGTGAAATAAATAGGACACACATGTAAATACTGAATAGTTTCTCTAGTGTGAGAAACTGAAAGTGTAAATAAAGATACATGCGGATGAAATGGCCTAATAACATATTTCTCGGATTGTGTTTCCATCGCATGTCTTATGACTGTATCAAAATTTAAATTAGGCAGAAGCTTGGCTTATATGGAGTCTGCTAGCTACCTGGAGTTTTTTTCTAGACCACTATTTGTTCAATGTTGGTTTTGGGGCTCTTTCTGAAACAAATCACATCCTCTGGTGTCTTGTTGGTGCTTGAGATGCTTTTTTAAGTTATATGGAAAAATGTTTAAGTGCTTTTCAGTTTTGTTTTGGTTGAGTTCTACTGTACTTGAATATTATTGTAGTTTTTATCCCCCTGCATTGTTCTTCTTTGAATGGTTTTAATTTTTTGTATGTGTGTGTGCTTGATAATAAAGTTATTTTAAAAGAAAAAAAATCAACGAAGATGTAACACCCTAGTCAATTGTTTTGTGTAAAAAAAATATGCTAATTGCCTGAAAGAATTATTAACACAGAAACAATCTGAGTAGTTCCATAGGTGTGGGGACAGTTCTATGGAAGAAATAGGCATACCTATATTTTTAAAGAATTAGTAAAATAGGCTGGGCATTAGCTCAGTGGTTCCGCCGCCTGCCTCGCAAGCACAAAGTCCTAAGTTCGATCCCTGATACAAAAAAATAAAAAAAGAGTTAGTAAAATAGTACCAAGTGCTATGCAAGGTAAAGTGGAAAGAGCGAAGGTAATGACCAACATACAGATTTGTGTCGCTCAGGTTCACAACCCTCTTAGGCACCATGTGGAATTCTTCACATTCCCTTAAAATGGTGAAAGCGAAAGGAATAAGCGAAATTTGAAGAGCGAAGCTTGACGTGTCTGTAAACTTTCGATGAGATGGCGGCCCGGGCGCCTGAGCCGTGGGACTAGGAAGTGCGGACGGCCTGTCCACGCCCGCTGCTTGGCTATCTGTGCTCACCTGTGGTCCGAGATACTAGACAGAAAATCCCCGAAGTAAACCGCTCGTCACTTTCCAATTGTGCACCCCTCTGGTACCATCACACGATTCAAATTGTCTCTCTTTAGCCAGGAAGGAAGGGTCACCCTGCGTCCACCGTATCCACGCTGCCCCTGCTGCCCCACGTACTTGTGTACAGACAGCCAGACACCGCCTGCCTTTCGGCACTCACGGAAGTACTGTGGAGTGAGGTTGACATGTGAAATTTTATCTCTTAGAGATACTTCTGAAAATAATATCAGAGACATTTTAAACTTACACAGGAGAAATTTAATTTCAAATGTACAAATTTTATTACGCCCCGGGACATACCAAAATTTTATATATTGTAGATTATCAAGCTTGTGATACATGTTCGTTTTCAGATGACCTTGAAAATAAAGAGATTTGCGAGCACATTGCTTATTAATAACAGCACCTGCTGTGAAAACATCATCTTTGTCACTGCCAGAGTTAACACAGTGAGGCAGATGTGAGTCTCTCAATATCATCATTGCTCGTGTTATTTTATTAGACTAAGCAATGGACTCAGGGTTTTCTCATTATGAGTTTTTTAAGATGTTTAATTTATGTTTTCAGGAGGAGCATTATTTCCTCCTTCCTGTTGTAAACTTGAGTGACATTATCTGCACTACTTAGCACTTATCATTTGATGCCTTTAACTCGGTCATTTGACACATAGCTGGACTATTTATTACGGCCTACGAACTACACTGAACCCATTTTTTGTATGACCTATGGTTATGTTTTTGTGGCTACAAATTGATGTCAGTATCTAACTCTAAATTAAATTTCAATTTCTGTCACATCAATGAAAAAATTATAATTCTATTATGATTTAAAGTGTCAATTTTAAGCTGTCAGGTTAAGTGAAAGAAATATATATTTCACATATTAGGTACTTGTGTTTTTATTTGATGTATCTAACCCTTACCCATAGAGACTGTTAGTATGACATCTGGAATCAAAGTCGTGTGGTCTAGGGCCCACCATGCACTAGCTCTGTGATTTTGACCTGGGCGGAACTTTCTAGCCTGTCAGATAGGAGCAAGAGTCCACACGTCACAGGATCTGATGCACGTGGGTGTGTCACACGGCACTTGGTAAGCAGTGGCATTTAATATACACTAGTTCTTGGTTGATAAAGGCTTTTAACATAGGATGTTAAGTTCAAAGTGGTTTAGAAATCAAGAAATCCTTCAAAAACCATGATTGATCAAATTTTAGCAAAAAAAAAAAAAAAAAGGGTGACTTTTAGACATTTGAGACTTATTGTTTACTTGGGGCTTGCCTTCTTATTGTATAAGTTTAATGCGTAGAGTGTCCTCGAATGTCGGTCAGACACCACTGCTCTGAGTTGCAGAGCCCGGCGCCTGCGGAGATCTGGGTCGTGATCACGCTCAGCGCGGCGACCTGGCCCTGGCGGAGGAAGTGCAGAAGCTGCGTGCTGCTCAGGGCTCCTGCGAACACCACGGCCACCGCAGCGAGGCCACGGACACAGCTGAAGGGAGCTCACGGGAGGTGGGAGCTCATGAGAGAAGCAGGTCTTGAGCATCCCCGAGGAGAGGTGGGCTTGCGGGAGCAGAGCCAGGTAACCCGAGGACGCGGCTGCTCACCTGCGACACCGTGCTCAGCAGCCTGGGCTCACGCTGACTGAGGGCCCCACGGCTGGGCCCGACCCACGGCTGGGCCCGACCCGCTCCTTTCCCCCGCTCATCCGCCCCCCGGGTGCAGCTGCAGCTCACAGCTGCTCACGCCTTTCAGCTTCTCTCTGCAAAGAAAGCGCTGCGTTTCCTCAACCCCTGCGTCTGCGGGAGCCTTTTCCTCCCGGCTGGCCTCCGCGTCCAGTGCACACAATAGATCGCCTCCTCACAGACCCGCAAGAGCTCTGAGGGTCTCGCCTGGATTTCCTGTCGGCAGCACCTCCCCTCATCCTTTCCAGCGCGTGCCTCTCCCTCAGGTCTTTCCCATCCGAACCGAGCCTCGGAGAGAGCCTGGCTTCCGGCAGGGATTGTACAAGTGCAAGCGCCGGTCCTCTGCCCTGCCAGGAACGTGAAGCTGGTCTTGCTTCACAACAGGGCTGTCCTCCAAGGATGTGGACAGAATTAATGTCACACGAGAGGGAAAGAAAAATCATTAGATGTGAGTGGGTGAAAAGGAGCAGTGCTCAAGGGTTCGAAGGCAACCAGGGTTGTTTCTCTCCTGTGAATGCTTTCTGATCCTGTCTTCAGAGTTTACGGCTAACCGAGGAATTCATTTCAGCAAGAATCAAGGAAACGAAACATCTCAGTTTAATCTTTCATTTAGCAGAGGTACAAATTAGGAGGGAGATGCTGACAGTGCTACTCCTCTCTCTCAGTTTTCTCAACTGTAAGGCCAGTGGGGTTTTTAATTACTTTTACTGGCATATTTTAGGTATACACAGTGATCACAGTCATGATATGGACTTGTACCAGTACGTGATATATCTTGATTCTTTTTCTTTTCCATTCCCCTCTTCTCCCTTCAACCCTGCTTCCCCTCCTTATTTACATTTTTTTCTTCCTTTTCTCTTTTTTTCCTTTTCCTTTCCTTCTTTTTCCCCTTCCTCCCTCCCTGATTCTCTTCCCATTTAAATATTTTCTTCCCATATCCCAATATCTATTATACATTTTGGTCCTTATTTACACTTTTTTTTCCTCACACCAGAGAAACCATGTGATATTCAAAGTGTATCCAGTTTATTTCACTTAAGAATATGGTCTCAAGGTCCATCCGTTTAACTTTAAATGTCTGAAGCTCATCCTTCTGCATGGCAGAGTAGTACTCCATTGTATAAAAGACCCCGCATCTTCTTTATCCAGTCTCCAGTTGATGGGCTTTTGGACTGTTTCCAAGTTTTAGCTGTTACAAACTGTGCTGCTGTAAACATAGGTGTGCATATATCACTGTGGTAGGATGCTTTTAATTTTCAGGAAGATAACAAGAAGGGGAATAGCTGGGTCAAGTGCAACCTCTGTTTTAGTTTTTGGAGGGATCTCCACACTGATTTCCACAGTGGCTGCACCAGTCTGCGCTCCCATCAGCAATGGGATCCCCACACCCCCGCCAGCATTTGTTATTGATTGATTCCTTGATAGCAGCCATTCTTTCTGGAGAGAGGTGGAATCTCAGTGTTGTTTTCATTTAGGCCTGGTATTTTGAGAGGACAGTTGCTACTGTTTGTGCCAGGTCTAACTTCTAGGGTTTGTGTGTGCAGACTGATTTGGCAGTCATGAGAATTTGTCATCTAAACAACAGATTAACTTAGCTAGAGGAGTTTCTAAATCAGTAAAGCAATCATTTTGGCTTTTTATAGCTGACTTGGCTCTCCGATTAGCTGACTACAGGGGATATGTCTGTAAAGAAGTGGAAAATGGCACAGCCTCGGAGACTTGGGCTAAAAAACAATGCCCGTGTAAACTGAATGAAAATACTCAATACAGTGCACAGAAAAGATAACCGATACAGATGCATGCCGCTGCCTTGGTATTTGGTGTTTGAAACACCATTTCGAAGACATCCACGCTGAGTGTACTGTAACCAAGAGAGACTGCACAGTCAGAAGAATCAACTTTTCTCTTTCTAACAAAACTAATTTCAGTGAGTCAACCAAAGATGTAGTTCTGAGACTGGGAGGGAGGAAACCAGGGGAATTATACAGAAAATTAGAACACGGTCCCCGCATCGAAATTGTTGAACGAACGACTATGAAACATGGGCTTTGCTCTTGGCAGACACACGCTGCCCATTCAGAGATGGAATCCACGTGCTGTGGTGATGGCTTCTTCATTGTCCAACCTCCGGCTCTCCGACCCACCGGCCGTCGGTGCTCACCCCACCACCCCTCACTTCCACCAGCCTCACACTGCTCGTGTTTTGCTCCACAAGGAAGTGCCAGTGCACCTGCAGAGCCCCAGAAGCCCCTCCTAGACACACGAGGCAAGTGCCGGAAGTGGACTTAATATTCAAGAGAATCAGTTACTTAAAACTTGGCCTAAATGCGTTATTGAAATTGGAATCTGGGCAATCTGTAGTTGTAACACAGGAAACTTTCCAAACTAAAGAATCCCACTAGGGATCCCCCAGCCACACTCAGAGCTAAGTTCTTGTCCCCAGAAACCCGGTCCTTCTATAAAGCAGTGACAACCAAGCTCAGCAGGAAGCAGGCGGCTGTGAACATTTGGCCGATAGGCACTTAATGGACAAGTCATTGAATAAATGCTTACACCAACGAATTTAAGAAAAGAACACCAGGCAGAGCCTGAGGACCAGGTCTATACAAATCATACCACCTTTTGGAGATTTTATTTCTTCACATGGAAAGTAAGATTGGTAACGCTTGCCTGTCCCACAGCACTGCTATGAAAATCAGATGACAGCTGGGAAAGCAATTTAGAGCTGCGATGAAAATACAGACTAATAGGGAAAACTATAATTTTGACTATTTACAAAGGGCTAGTTGCAGCTTCGTTCAGTGGGGGCAGCAAGAAGTCCCGGTGAGGTCAGCGCGCGTAAGGAGCAACCCTTGCCAGACAGAAAGAAAGCAGCTCCACCACTTGGCTTCCTGCGACCCCCACGACCAGCTGGAGGTGGAGGTGGCCATGGCTTCTTTGCTGTTTAGTTACTGTGCCAACTCAGAGAGGGCTGCTTTCTGCATCCAGGGAAGGAAGGGACTCTGGAAGAAGTAGGTTTTGACCAAATGGTGGAATGATCCTTGGTGTTTTTATCCAAACAAACAAAAAACCCAAAGCAATTGTGAAAGCAAACCAAAGAAAATAGCTAGTCTATTATCTTTATTTTAGGTCAAGCCGTTTGGAACAAAGTCCCTGCACTTTGGCTTGGGTTTAATAGCATCACCCGCTGAGTTTACCAGAACGGGAAATGCTAAGGTTTGCATTCTAAATATCCGCAATTGCTTTTCCTTTACATGACCTGTGTTTCCTGCCCCCGCCCGTAGGTGGATGGTAAAAGGGACAGAAATGAGCCTGGTTAATAAAAGAGGTTGACGCCATTTTGACTTTTCCAAATGCTCTGGCTCTTAAGGAAACTTTTTCAGTATCTGTCACCTTAACTCACTAGGTTTTTCTGGAACAAGAACACAGTAGTGTCACCAAGCTGTCTGGAGGGGCCTCACATTTCGTATCTCCTCATCTGACATGAGAAGAAATTGAACCTGAAGGCTGCCTCATTATTCCCATACTGAGTAGGATTTCCACAAAAGATCTTTTCCTTTCTACATGCCCCCACGAATTCAGCACTGAACATATTAGAGTGTAGCTATATTTCACTTGGAGATCACCTTACTAAGCCACATGCAATTAGAGCCATACCTGACAGACCTGGGCATGTTACAGGGCTAATAATTACTTACAGGATGAATGCCTTGAATAAATAAAAAAAATTGTGAAATCCTAAAATGAATATTCTGATGTCTTTTTTTCCCAGATCAAATTCACAGTGGAGTAAATCTAATCTTTTTTCATTGTTAAAAAGAGATTATCTTTCTCATCATAATTTTTCTTCCTGTAACTTACATTTTTGGTTTGGAAACATCTGAAATGAGAGGTTCTTTGTCATTTTTGCTTCTGTTCCTGTCTTTCTCTTCATTGATGCTCGCTGGCTGTTTTTAAATTAACCTCAAAAACCTCAAAAAAGCTTTTGTTGTGTTTATGTCTTGGACTGATTTCTTCTTTTCTAACTTTTTCTAACTTGCTACTGCTGATAAAAACAAAATCTATTGATTTTCACTATTGATATATTATTTAATTGCAACACTGAAATCTTTTTAAGTTTGAAGAGCTCATCTATAAAATTTTTTATATCTATATTTATCTATGTAAAATATATCACACCAAGAGTTGTGTTTATTTTTCTCTTTTCCATGGTGACATTGCTAAAGCTGTCACATAGTGTTGAGTGGTTAAATATTTTGTCTTACTTTAACTGAGATGTCGCAGTAGCCTAGGTATCGTTTGCTGTGTTTTAAATAAAGTCCCTTAATCTGGTTTAGGTATTTATTTTATGTTCTTACGTTGCTGGCTTGGTTTTCTTTGTTTTTTTTTTCCTTGATTTTTTAATTTCTTTTTGATTTTATTGGTATACTTTAGATAAGCATAATGATCACATTCATCATAGGGAATTTGCACCTGTACGTGATGCATCTCGTTTCTTCTTTTTCCCCCTTCCCCTCCCCTCAACCCCTCTTCCCCTTCTTGCTTACAAAGCTTTGCTTCCATTTTCCTTCCTTTCCCTTCTTCTGACCCTCTGTTCTTTCTCCTCCTGCCTCCCTGGCCCTCTTCCCATTTCACAATGTCTGTTACGCATTTAGTTTTCCAATGGCTGAATGAATGCTGAATTTTAAGATGAAGATTTTCCTAATTTAATCAATGTTTTTCTTAGATCTTTCTCAATCTCTTTATTCAGAAAATATTAATAAATACAAAGCTGAAATAATTTGAAAATAATTCCTATAGGATTTTATGTCTGTACCATAAGCTACTGGGTCTATAATTCTAATTGCTTCATCAATTTGGTATTAAAGTTAAACTTCTTTTAGTAAATAAGCTAGGGGACTTTCCCTCTTTTTCGTATTCTCTGAAACAATATGCATAAGACCTTAATTACTAAAAATAATAAAATTTATCAAGTGTTTATTTTGTGCTACCACTGTTCTAATGTTAACTTTAATCCTCACAAAAACACCAGGAGGGAAATTCTGTTGTCCTCATTTTATATGTGAAAATTCAGATGGGTTAAGTAACTGAACTCAGATTAAAAATCACTTGTGGAGAGATAACAGGAAAACCTCCAAACCATTAGAAACCAATCAGCACACTTCCAAGAGATGCATGGATCAGAAGGAGGTGTTACGGGAAACCGAGAAACTCGGGAAACCAAGAAACTCACCGAGCGGGGAGCACTGTGTGGAATCTGCTCGGGCCAGAGCTAGGCCTGGAGCAAGAAATCACAGCACAAGTGCTGCACTATAAAGGAGGGATAGTCTCTAATTAACTACCGAAATCCTCCCTTGAGAAGCTGGGAGAAAATAAAAATAAACACAAATCAAACACCAGGGAGCAACTAATGAAGATGAGAGCAGAAATCAATACAAAGGAAAAAAATAACAGTCAAGGAGCAAAAATGACCTCTCTCAGAAAAAATCCATGCAATTGACAAAGACCTGGCCGTACTGAGGGCGAAGAGAGAAGACAAACAATGCGCATCCTAAACGGAGTGGGGACGTCACCGTTTATCCTGTAAATATCAAAAGCATAGGGAAGGAATGCAGAAAACACCCCACACAAATTCAACAGCTTGGATTAAAAAGGCCAACTGCACGCCCCTAAAAATCACATTTGACTTTGTAATTTACAAATCCCCAGAAAAGAAATATCCAGTCCAAGACAGTTTCTCTGGGGATTCTACCAAACACGGAAAGATAAATTAAGATCAATTCTACAAAATCTCTTTCCAAAAGAAAAAGAAAAGGGAATAGTTTACAATTTATTTTAGAAAGCCAATATTACCTTTATACCAAACAAAAGAGTCAAACAAGAAAACCCAAAACACTACAAATCAGCAAACTGTAAATACAGATACAAAATTCTTGAGAAAATACTAGCAAATAGAATTTGACAGTACATACAAAGTATTGTTAACAGGACAAGGAAAAATTTATACTCATGTCAAGTGACAGAGAAACCATATTTAGCAAAATTTAACAGCATTATACTTGAAGGTGAAAACCTGAATGTTCCCCCTACACCTATGGAATCACGGAGAATGGAGGGATTCCTCTTCTCACCGACCTTAGGCAGCACAGTAGGGGAAGAAGGAGCCAAAAGAGCAGAGAAGGGAAAGAAAAATAAAACAAGGGCTGGGGATTTAGCTCAGTGGTTCCACTGCCTGCTCCACAAGCTCAAGGACCCGAGTTCGATCCCTGGTACCAAAAATTAAAGAGAAAAGTAAAACAAAATAGTCTCTATTTAAAAATGACATTGTTTATGCAGAAAATCCAATGGATCTATTAAATATTCCTCTAATAAATATATTTGGCAAGGTCACAAGATAAACATACAAAACTGAACGGCATTTATATAAACTACAAAATTTAAAATGCATTAATAACATTTTCAATGAAATACTTAGGTGCAAATCAACAAAACATGTACAAGATGTTTATGCTGAAAACTACGAAACACTGATGAAAGAAACTGAAGATCTAAATAAAAGAGGAATGACTGTGCATGCGGTAGAAGACTAAATAATAAAGATGTCAATTATTCTTCCACTGGTATGAAGACTTAATATAATCCTTAGGAAAATCACAGCAGGACTTTTTTTTGCAGCTGTCAACAAAATTATTCTAAAATTTATATGAAAAGGCAAAAGAACTAGAATTCTTACTGTATACGTTTCCAGAGAATCATATTGAGAGAAAAAATGCCAGTTCCAAGGGTCAATAAACTGAATGATGCCGTGTATATCCCAGGTGCATTATTCCTTGCAGTGACGTAGTTGTTATGGAGAACGTGTTGGGCGTGGTTAGGAGTTAGAGCCCCTGAGAGGAGAGGGAAGGAAGGAGCTGTAGAGAGCGACATGGAGACACTTGCGGTGATGGCAGAGACTTTGTGTTGCCTCCGTCACGTTGATGTCGAGACCCTAGTTGTGACACAGTGCTGGCTTTGCAAGGCATTAAGTGGGTGAAACTGCATAAATGGCACAGCATTATCTCTCACAACTTCAAGTGAGTCTACAGTTATCTAAAATTAAAAGTTTAGTTTTAATTAAATATAGAAGACAAGTACCGATTATTCTGTCCAAGAACCCTGCTTACCTTCCAGATACAAATAATTCTTCGATATGTTTTTTACATTTTTCTGGATCATAGAGTTAAAAGGATAGTTTCCCAATTCATCTTTTTTTTTTTTTTTTGGTACCGGGGATCGAACTCGGGTCCTTGGTGCTTGCGAGGCAGGTGGCAGAACCACCCAATTCATCTTTTGAAGCTCGATTAAACTCAGTGCCAACACCTAAAGGAAATAAAAAGAAAAAATGAAAACCAGAGAATATTATCTTTCATGAATAATAGCAAGATCTAAAATATAATACTAGGAAGTAATTATTTTAATTATTTCCAAGAATGTTCAGATGACTTAACATTAAAAAATTAATTTCTGCAATTTATACCATTAATAGATCAAAGAATTATCATCATCTTGATTAACCAGAAAAAGCAATATAAAAGCTCATAGTAAAATATGAATATTCTTTATGTATATATTAAACAATATTTCTCTGAAATAAACTACTAACATCATAGTGTATCATAAAACATTAAAACATTAGCATTAAGTATTAAAAGCTGTGTTAATGTTAAAGACAAAGCAAGATGATCATTACTATTATTTTAATATATTCCCTTGTAATGTCAATAAAAAAAATCAAATGATCTGAAATTCATTTGAAGAAAACCCAAAATATCTACTGTGAAATAAAAAAGACACATATAAAGGGAAAGATTTTTTTGTTTTCTGATGACAATTTTTAATATAGTAAGTATGCATTTTACCGTTACAGTTATCTAATTTGACCAAATATTTTCAAAGTGGAACTGAAGTATTTGTTGTGACTCTCTTATACACCAAGAGTTGTGCTATGCTAGGCAAAGGGATTATGGAAGAAAAGTAATGTTTGTATTTGGATCTCATTTTTGTAAAACATAATTTCATATACAAATAGAAAGCAATATCCCTAATTGTACAAATTAGTTGTCTCAAGGATATAGAAATTTTATTGATTTTTTTTCAGTTTTGCTTATCTTTATTTTAACATAAAAAATTACGTGTGCGATTTTTGTTAATAAGAAAGTATAGCTTTAAGAAGTGAAAAGATACTATTTGGCATGTGAATGAGTTAAAGGAATTCTAGAGATAAGAAATATATAAGAAACACATTGAATTTATATATTTGCATTGCCCATGAGGTTTAAAACAAAATTTTTCTATCATTACTATAAAGATCTTGAAAATAAGAATTCAGACATGCATGCTCAATAAACATAAGAGAAGATATAGCTCCCATTTCTAATACATCTACTATTGATTCATTTCCACAAAATGTTTTAATAATTTTTTTCTGATTTGCCCATCAATATATTAAGAAATTAACTAAATTAGCTAATTTAACAATATATTAAGAAATTTGTCTGTGTGTAAAAGAAATGTACATATATTATGAATCAAATATAGATGTTCTTTCACAGATTTGTGATAAATGCAAATTAAATTGCTGAAAACACTACCAATTTGCTTTAAAGTATAACTGATAATTAATTCTCTATCACAGTAATGTGTTTTTCTTTTTTCTTTTTTTTTTTTTTTTGGTACTGGGGATTGAACTCTGGTCCTTGCACTTGCAAGGCAGGCGGTGGAACCACTGAGCTAAATCCCTGGCCCAGTAATGTGTTTTTCCACTTTAGCTTTCTTTCTGATGCTTAGTTTCTGTAAAGATTTTAATTCTCTTATTCATAACTGTAATTTAGGTCTTATATTAATATTGCTCCTTTTTTGCCAGACAAGAAAATAAAAGCTCAGAATGTTCGTTCGACTTTTCCAAGACCACGTAACCACCAAACATTAGAGATGAGATTTGAACCTAAGCATTCTGATTCCAGAACCTACTTGCTTAACTACTTCCTAATTTCTTTAAGAATCACCATCCAGGGCCGGGGATTTAGCTCAGTGGTTTCACCATCTGCTACGCAAGTGCAAGAACCCGAGTTCGATCCCTGGTACCAAAAAAAAAAAAGAATCACCATCCAGCCCCATGATAGGTATGCACTCTGCTGACTGCCAATGGGTTACGTTTGCCACCTTGCACACAGAAAGGAAGCTGCTCCCTCATGGTCTACAGTCACATTTGGGATGACCACAGACTTACAATAAGTATTTCAAGCAATTCAAGTTAGGAGAAAAGGGAAAGAAGAAAGACAATGAGTGAGCAGGCCAATTGGATTGATCGTGGAAAGGTTATTCATTCTCGGGGAAGGAGTGTAGTTCTATGAGAAGCACTGTTCAGAAATGAGAACTTTTCCTACTACTGGGTCATTTTCTCTACTTAAGTCTCATATTTTTTATGTAAAATCACCTGTGTTTATAAAGTGAAATTTACTTTGTTTGCTAAAACCATTTTTTGAAGATGAAAAATTATTGGCTCTCCAATAGTAAAAGTGGACATAATTACGGACCCTAACCTTTCAAGAACAATCCTAGTTTTCTCTTACTTCTTTTGATTCAACTGTGATGGTCTCATACTTTGTTGTTCTTGTTATTTTTCTTTAGCACAATGAAGTCCTTCCCTCTATCTCTGTGTGTATACTTTCGTGAGTTCTGTGTGTTTCTCATTTGTAAGTTAATTTTTTAATCATATTTTTAAATCATGGGCCAAGTACCAAACCCAGCCTCCATGGAACCTAGTCGAATGCAATCTGGGATATTTTTGCTAATTGCTTAGCTGCTGGTTTTATTCTTTAAACAGTTTAGGTGAGTAAGATACATACTAATTTTATCCTGAAATAAAAATGAAAGTGCACATTTAAACGTTCATGAAAGGATTATAACTTTGTTACTTTAAAAGACAAATCATATTTGAAAGGGCATTTGGGGGCAATAGAAATTGAAAGCATTTCACAAAGAGAAAATGATTCAATATGTTTTCTTTAGGATTTCCCTTTTTATAATTTGTATCTCATTTAATTCTCTGTCATCAGGAAATAGTTGGGGGTTTCACTCAACCTACAAGTGGCTATGACAAGCTGCCTGTGCAGGCCTCAGTACTAAATCTTGAGCAAAAGACCTGCTGGGCCCTGGAAGCAGTCCAAACTCAGCCTTCCACAATAGATTGTGACTTTCAAATTCCTGCCCTGCTTTCAAACAGGATGTATGCAGCACACAATTTCTTTGACCAAGGTTTTCCAGTCCCAGTTTTAGATGATTACTGACACTTTCTTCTTTTTCAGAAGTCAGAAACTCCTTCTGTCTCTGCGAGCATGTGTGCATGGGATCCTGCCTCCTTAATGATCAGTTTTTTACGACCTCTTTTAACTTACGGAGATTTTATGTTTTTATTATTGCTAGGAAGCAAGAAGTCATGAAGAAAAAAAATTCATGGGCTGGGGATTTAGCTCAGTGGTTCCACCACCTGCCTCAAAAGCTGAGGACCTGGGTTCGATCTCTGGTACCAAAAAAAAAAAAAAAAAAAAAATTCATGTTCAATTTATTGATCATTCAGATTCCTGTAAATATAATACAAATAAACGATTTCCCCCTTAGAAATCAAGACTTTATCTTACTGGTGTTTACCAGTTCATCCCTAAAAGTCCTGTCATGCATCCTAACAACCCCGAGTTTTGTTTTATTTTGTTTGTTGCTGCTGCTTGGTTTGCTTTGTTGCAGTAGGCAAGTGATCATAAGATATGAACCCCACTCACAAAAAAACAGAAAATATTTTTAAAAGATGTGTTCCTGACCGTCAGGATGACAGCATCTGATAATACTCTGCTTTCCTTGTGGATACTGAGTTGTTTTTCCTACAAATTCCATCAGAGGAAACTACTATTTTTGGTGCATTTATGACAGAGGCACGGCAGTGACACCGAGTCTTCCAACCTGCTTCCCACTGCTAGGAGCAGAAGACGGCTCCTTAGCTCCTTGAGGAAGGCGTGGAAAGGTTTGGTGTTCAGCGAGAAGCAACTTATCGGGCTCTAATTAGAGAGGGCGACTAGGGAAGAAGGTGCAGCCAGAGCTGGCTCCAGCAGGGGTGCAGTCTGCCTGGGGAGGCTGCCCTGACCAGCACATGCGCCTTTGGCACCGGGAGCTTCAGGGCCATCGCCTCGGTGTGGACCTCTCCTTGCCAGCCCTTTGTGTTCAAACAATGGGGGCTGCGGAGCCTGGGAACCTCTCTGAGCCGGGTTCCCGGCCTGTCCGGATGCCATTGGGATCTTTTTGGTGAGAAAACAAGGTGGATACAACAGTGTCACTGAGCAGACAAATAACTTTCAGAAGTACCGAATTAGGTTGAGGAAGTTAATGCTACACTAGGAAGCTGGTCTGCTGGGGCAGGAAATGATGTGTATGTGAACAGGCAAAGAAAAAACAATTTCCGCAGTCTGGGAATATTACGAACACAATGTTCGGGTTTGCCAAGTATCTGTCAGAGTTAAAACGGTTTCCCACTAAGTTTCCATCCTTTTGTTCCAACAGAGCTCACTGATCTTTTCATTCTAAGGGACGACGACTATAACGCCTTGTTGTAAATCTCCCGGTCCTTTCTGTGTCATAACAGAAGGTAGTTAAACATAATTGTTTTTCTCTGTTTCCCTAAGACAACACCAGAGTAAATTGTGTTCCAGTATTATCAAATCATACAAAAAAGGGGGATTTGAAGAGGTCCTTCTATGATTTCTCAACAGTAGATGCAAATAATTCTTCAATTTTTTATTTTACAAAAAGAAGACCCAGCAGGTATCCTGGGCTACTATAACACAAGGAGTTAAAATTCTCGCTTAGACACAAGAAAAACTAAACCATTTCATGCCAGATTAAATTATGGTTTCTGCATAAAATGTGCTTAAGTAAATATTTTTAGAATTTCTTCATACAAGTAAGATTTTCAGGAGGTAATATTGAGCTTTAAGTGCATCTAGCAATACTTTAATTGACTAGTTTTTCTTTTTTAATATTACTCCTTTTCTCCAATTTTAGGTAAAATATAATCATACCCACTTTACATCAGTCTCTTTGCATTAATGTCTGCTGTGTACTCAAAATATATGTGTGCCATCTAAGCAGGTCCGCATGGGCACTCCACCGGGAGACAAAGGCAGTGGCCACGTCTGACACCTTCTGCCCTGCATTGTTTCTTGTGAGAGGTAAGTCAGTAGCTGGAGTTTCCCTGTAATAAATAAGTATTTTTCTTTTGCTGCTTTCAAGATTTTTGAGGTCTTTTGCTTTGACCATTATGTGTATGATTTGCATGGGTAAGCATATACTTATATGTATTCTACTTGAAGGGTTTTTTTTTTTATCTTTTTGGTTTTTTGAGGCAAGGTCTCACAATGTAGTTAAGGCTGGCCTTAAATGTTTGAAGTTTCTGAATGTGCAGATTAATGTTCTTATCAAAGTTGAGTTCTCAGCCATGGTCTCTATGATGGTTTTATGTCCCTTCCTCTCCTCTGTCTTTTATGTTGATACGCTTAATGGGATGCAACACTTTTATGATCGTCTGCTCAGTTTCCTTTATTGATCTTTCTTTATTCTTCAAGTTCCATAATCTCTAATGTAAGAATTAAAGGTAAACTAATTCTCTAAATTACAGGGTAATTTCTTCTACTTCTTTCTTTTGCCAGCAAAAATCTATTATTGAGTCTGTCTTGTGATTTTTATTTCATCATTTTTCTTTTCAACTTTGGAATTTCATTTCATATTTTTAAAATATAATTTCTATCTCTTGATAGTCTCCATTTGATGAGATATCATCATCACATTTTCCTCTGATACAGGATTCCCTGTTGTTCTTTCCATATATTCATAATGGCTACTTCCAGGTCTTTGCCTACTACCACATTTTGCTGTCCAAAGCGATTTCAATTGCCTGGGATTTTCCTTGCGTGTAGACCACCTTACCTAGCTCTCTGTATGTCTCCTAACTTTTGACTGAGAAGTAAAAATCTGAAAGAATATATTGTAGCAACTTCCGGGATACTTTCTTGCTGCAGGTGTTTGCTAGGTGCTTCCTTTCTTTGTTTCCTGAGCTGCCTGAATGGCCTCAAAGTGTCCTTTCTCTTGGTATAATTGCAGGTGTCCCTAGCAAGCGTACCTTCTTCTCATCTTTCAGCCTAGCTACCCAGAGGTTACCTCCAGGCCAGCGCAAGCCACGTGTTGTTAAACGTAGAGCTTGAGTCCCTTTCTCTGTTTAGGGTTTAAAAACATTATTGGCACATTTTAGATATAATGATCACATTGATCATAGGGAATTTGTGCCTGTACATGATGTATCTTGATTCCTCTTTTTCTCCAATCCCCTCCCCTCCCTTCAACCCCTCTTCCTCTCCTTATTTACAAAAGCTTTGTTTCCATTTTTTCCTTCTTTTCTTCTTTTCTTTTCCCTTCATTCTCTCCCCCCTCCCCCCTCCCTAGTTCTCCTTTCCTTTTGAACAATTTCTTCCTATTTCACATTATCTACTCTGCATTTTGACCCTTATTTTCACTTTCAGTTTCTTGCACCAGAGACAATGTGATATTCATACATGTGTGTCTTTTTATTTCACTTAAATCTATAGTCTCAAGGCACATCCATTTAGCTATAAATGTCTCAAGTTTATCCTTCTTTATGGCTGAGTAGTACTCCATTGTATAGAAAAACATCTTTTTCATCCATTCACCAGTTGATGGGCAGGAGTAATATCTAGTATGTACAAAGAATTGAAAAGAATCAGACCCCCCTCAAATTTAAAGACCTAGTCCAAAAATGGGCATGTGAAATGTTTAGGTTTTTACACTGAACCACTGCACGTGTGCAGTTCAAAAGCTATTACCACAACTGAGTTTATTTTTTTCTGTATTCAACCAGGGACTCTAGCTTCAATTCTGGCCCATTAGTCATTTTCAGAAGGCAAAGTCTTGTGCACATACACACACACACACACACACACACACACACACACAC
>NW_004624798.1:9243523-9370091 GCF_000247695.1 Heterocephalus glaber
ACACACACACACACACACACACACACACACACACACGTCTTCCACCGTGCAGGGCACGCGGGTTCTGGGCCAAGCCTGGCTCCCTGGGGTGGGCTGGGCGCGGAGCAGACTGCACTGTTCCCCGATCGCTGGGTGGCCTGGCCCCGGGGAGCCCCGGCTCCGCTGTGATCGGGCCCCTAGTCCGCCCCAGGGCCGTAACCAATCCAATGAAACTATGAGGGCACCGACCGGCGCGCGATTGGTCGGGGCAGCGATTTAGCCCTGGCCGTGCGAGGGGAGGGCCTGGGGCGGGCCTCACTGCGGCTCAGCCCCCGCCGGGACAGGCAGCCGGCGCTCCCGGGGTGGAGATCGGGCCCAGCCTGGACTGACGGCGGGAAGCTCTCGGGAGCTGGGCTCTCCGCCCGCACCTCAGGGCCTTTGCTTGTGCCCCTTCACCCTGTGCAAGGCAGGCGGTCGTCTTCCCGCGCTGTGCGGCTCTGGGATTCTCCTTCCCCTCTGTGTAATCGGAACCGCCCCTCACCCGCCTGGTGCCTCCGAAAACCAAAACCGACACAAGCCCAAGTCACAGGGTGGTCGGGACCGTCATGCTCAGTGACGTGAATATCCCATGGCCTTTCTTATATGAGAAACCAAAGCAGAAATAAAGAGCAAGGTAAAAGCCCTTTCTCAGATGGGAAGGAGCTCAAGGGGGAGGGGGGGGGATGGACCCAGGAGTTCAGACGGGTTAGGGGCGAGCACTAACTCCCCACCACGGAAGCGAGCGTGGCCTTCGCACGTGTCCCGGTACAAGAAATGAGAACTGGACAAGAAAACAACAAAGTTTGTTACATAGACCTCCAATTTCTAAAAACTATATTTTACCCCAAATTGACATTATACCACATGAACAAATTTGGATCCTACGTATTAATTAAGATGTTACAATGATACCACATGTTCAACTAAAGCACTGTCAATACAAGGTCAGTAAAGTACAGTTTAGTGAACCTGAAAAATGTGGAATAAAAGAAGAGCGAGCCCTAGGCGCTCAGAGAAGCTTTCAGTACAGTTATTCCCAGATAATGGGATTTCTGGGAGCAAAAAGTAATTTTAAATCAAATTGGGGTCTCAGACTAGGGTTAATAGCTTTTTGTTTTGACAAAAGGAGTACTGAAGAAAACAGAAATCTTATTCACTACTTTTACTATATCTTAATGTTAAAGTTCAAAAACCAGAAAGGCTGGACGGTAGCTCAGTAGTGGAGTGTTTGTCTAGAATGTGCAAGGCCTGGGCTTTAATCTCCAGTAAAATAAGTAAATAAATAAATAAATAAATAAATAAGAAAATCAGCGTTTTAAAAAAGATAGTAGCCATCTATGTACATATGCATATTCAACAAAATAAACGTATCCACTCCATACACTATGTATGTACTTCCTCCTTTCTTCCCAGACCAATGAAAACTTCTTCAAGGGCGAGCACATATGCTTGGAAATACTTAGTAACTGCTCTTATACTTCGTCTGGCAGTATCCCTCATCCCAAGTGTATTTCATTCACTCACTCAAACATCTAGGCAGACTGACGGCCTGGTCCCCCTCCCACAGACTGGGATACAGTGTGTGTGGGTGGGTGGGAGAACTCAAAACCCTGTGGGGCCCATGGCATCGGGGCATTTCTCACTCACATTACACTTCACTTTCCTTTGTGCAATATCGATTTTGTCCTGTTTAATCCAACACTGTTTTTCACTGGTGAGAAAGACACAGGCAGAACAGTTACACATACTCATGTCTTTATAAAGCATTTATATGTCAGAGTAAATCCAGAGGACCTCGTCCACGTCAGTTTTCTAAGTATTATGCAAGGGAGGGTACAGGTCCGTGTAGGAGTTGAAGGGACTGCTTGGGGATGGAAAGATAGGACGCAGCTTTTACCCCTGAGCAGCTGGCAGGCTGCACTGGCGTGTGGTAACCCTAACATGATGTGGTTGTGCCTGACACAGCCCCCCCCGAGAGGCAGAGGACGTGTGACCCCAGGACCCAGTCCTGCCTGCAATGCTTGAGTATTGCTGAGGGCTGCCCGCCTTTACCCTGGACTGTTCTGCAGTGCATACCTGTCACAGGCCCAAGCGTTGTCCAGACAGCGAGGCCGGGGGTTGCGTGTGCCACACGCTCAGTGTCATTCGTGTCACTTACAGTGGCACCTCCAGAAGCGGGGGAAGGTAGAATTCACTGGCTTTCCTTACACCTGCCTCAGCTCACTCGTTTTATTACTGGTGCAGAGGATGCACTGACAGATGAAGAGGAGACTGTACTATCAGGACAGTAGGGACAGGAATCGGGGTGAGCTCACACAGTATCCTAGAGGAGCGCCGATCAGCAGCGGCACCACCATCTTTATAATCCAGTCCAGATGGTTCCATTGGTGTCCGGGCTGTGATGTGAATTCCAAGCAACTGTAGCTGCTTCCTGGTCATGGCTGCAGAGCCAGCTAAACTGTGCCCTTTTCCTGGCACAACTTCAATGAGACAACAGTTTGTTTTATCCCACCCAAGACTGAATATTTTAATGGTCATGGATTTGCTTCTCACAGGTGCTAGTTTCAGTCTGCTGGTGAAGATCATATTCTGCCTCGAGGCAGCGAGTGAATGCTTCCAAGGCTGAAAATAAAGCCTAGAAAAACATGAAAACAATGTGCTGTTGTGGATTTGGATTTCTTCTTCTCCTGGAAAGAATTCCAACATTCTACCATGATCCCAGCAGGAAAGCCTTTGTTTTCTTTCTGCTGAGTGACATGGCATGTCAAGCACTCAGGGGAACTAATTGCATCAGGCTGCCGAGTTTAGAGCCTTGATAATCCACACTTCTCCTGGCTGGCAAGGTGGGACTGACTAGCACGGCAAGAGAGCAAATAACTCCTTTCCCAGTCTCCATTTCCCCAGTGAAGCAGCACAGGTGCAGAACCCTCCCTCCAAGCGGAACAGCAGCACTCAGAAAGCCGAGCCCGCCTCTTGGGAAGTAAGACTCTTACCTCAAGTAGGAATTCATGCATTGCTAAAACAAAATTGAGAGACTCGTGTTTTTTGTGAATCATGGCTAACAGCTGAAAGGCATCTCTCGCCACCCTTTCTGTCCTCGGGTCTCTGTGGATGGCTGAGACATCAGCCACCTGTGCTGGGTGTGCTCAGCATTTGCCCACCCTGGAGTGGGCAGGGAGCCTTTCTCCGTTCTGCATCTCCTTGTTGGGAAGCCTAGGTCTTTTCTCCTAGCACAAATACGATTTCATAAGAGAAACCAGGCCTATGGAAGATGGAATGTGCCCGGTTCTGAACCATTCCCCTCACTTCCCGCCTCAGCACAGGGAGTTCCTCCTAGTTCACATTCCAGCCCTGGCCAGTCACACACCAGCCTGATCGGCTCACCTAGGGGTAAGAACACCAAGTGCGCAGTGGCTGAGACCAGGGGTCATTGTTGGGCTCTTTTGTGGTCACTGTTCCTTCTCGGGATTGTAGATTTTCTAGGAGATTATCTTGTTCCTATCAGAGGCTGTGGATTTTCTAGATTATCTCATTCTCTGCATGCTGTCGGTTATACTCACCATTTCTTAGGATACTCACCCATCTTGATGAGCAAGTTTAACAAAACTAGGAACTTACTTGCTGAAAACTTACCAGCTTCACATTGACTGGACGCTTGCATCAGGAGAATTATATACATTGCACAAAAGATTTGATATTTCCTTACTAATGACCTGACAGTGATATTACGTTACTTGTTGTATGCCTTCAGATAAAGCTACGTGCTAATAATGTTAAAGCAGGCGAGATCTGTGTGGCTGGTAAACCCAGTACTAGCAGAAAGAAACTGAGGTCCTGGGATGTGACAGTCACCCTGGATTGTCAGATTGGTTGGCTTGGAAACCACCCCGGGGGTGGTTGGAGCACACCTCTGGGTGTGTCTGGTGGGTCATGGAGGTGGGCCTTTCTGGGGTTCCTGGCTCCTTCCTCACTGGTTCTGTTCCTTCCTCTGCTTCCTGGCTCCCATGAACTGAGCAGCTTTACTCTCCACGCCTTTCCACTGTGAGGTCCCTGCTGTGGAGCCCACTGACCATGGACTGAATCCTCTGAAACTGTGAGCCAAATAAGCTTTTCCTCCTTTAAACTGTGGGTATCGCATAATTTGTTCCAGCAGCAGGAAAGCTGACTAATACCTGGGACTTGATTTTGAACAACAATGTTGGTCATCATAAGCTTGTGGGATAACATAAGCATATATGTGACTTTTCAGGCTGACTATATTTGTACTTTTGGGATATTCTGCCTGAAAGAAGATATTTGCAGGCACAGTGAGTAAAAGTGATATCATCACCCTGGCAAGATAGGTATTAAAATAATCTATAAATATACAGCAGTCCCTTCTTCCCTATACTTCACTTTCCATGGTTTCACTGACCCCTGGTCAATACAGTCAGAAAATAGTAAAAATTTCTGGAAACAACTGATTAGGTTTAAATCATGTGCTGCTCTGAGTAGCATGCTATAACCATGCACCATGCGGCTCCATCCCCCCAGGACGTGGCTGGTCCCTTTGTCCAGTGTGTCCTGCCACCTCCTGCCAGCCACTGCTCAGTAGGCTGTCAGGTCTCTGTTGCACTATCACAGTGTCGGTTTTCCAGTAACCAATGTTTTAATATCACAATGGTCCCCGGACACCAGGGTAGTGAGGTCAGCAACTCAGATATGCCACAGGGGAGCCGGAATGTGCTTCCTTTCAGAGCAAGGTGGAAGTTCTTGACTTAACAAACAAGAAAAATAATACGTTCAGTTTGCTAAGATCTATGCATGGTAAGAATGACTCTTTCATCCATGAAGTTATAAAGAAGGAAAAGGGACTCCATGCTAGCCCTGCTAGTATACCTCAAGCTGCAAAGTTATGGCCACAGAGTTTAAAAAGTGCTGAGTTAAGATGGGCGAGGTGTTGAGTTTCTGGGTGAAGGACATAAACAGCAACTGCGCCCCTTGGGGCAGCCACGTGGTGTGCCAGACACCCAGCCTGTGTGAAGACTCCAGAAAGGGTCTCCTGAAACAAGCGATGCCAAGCCACAGATTCAGGGAGAGAACTGGAATAAGAAATATAAAAATTAAGAGAGGCTGTACCTGCAGATGAATGACCTGCTGCCACATTTCCAGCAGATAGAAGACTATTTAGGAGAAAAGAAGCCACTCACAGCAAGTCTTACGTTGACATAAAGCTGGCTTTTCTGCAAGAAGATGTTCAGGACAAGCTGCACTCAGAGATGTGCAAATGGCATAAAACACATGCTCTCAAAATGAAGCCCCAGAATGTTCTATCTGAGAGTGGAGGGCACAGTCATTAGTGTGACTGTTCCATTTTCATCATAATCTCCTGCTGCACCTAATGGATACACTAAGCTTTATCACAGCTACGTGTATGTAAGGAAAACTACCCTACGTACAGCTGAGTTCCATTCTTGGATTCAGGCTTCTGGCCCAGGTATTGGAAATTCTATGCCCCATGGGCAAAGGAGGGTTGCTGTACCTAGATAGGAACAGAAAAATAAAGAGAGGGAAAGAAAATTCCTGCCATGGGAAACCCTGGAAAGGAATGCAGGATGCCGAGCAGGATGAAGATGATGTATTTTAAGTTTCCTTGGTGCAGAATTATGTGATCCCGCCCCCCACACACTGTAAAGTTGAAGATCAATAGGAAATGGGCATCAAATGATACTGGTAAGATGAGAAATTACTATTCCTTTTGATTGTTGAAAAATGCAAGTAAATATGTTTGGAAATGAAGCACAAAATCTACTTTTCCTTTAGGGAAAAATGTAACTCAAGGAAACCAATGCTCAGCCTACCTCCCACCACTCCCCTCCCTGCTGCATGCCAGTGCACGACGTAGCTACGTGTGGAATGGATGTTTGGGTTTCTTTGCCTCAAAACATTACACAATGTCAGGTTTTGAGTCCTAAAAACATACCAAATGTTTTCCTTTCCTATTCCTAAGCTCACATTTGACCCTTTGGAGCTTATCGTAAGAATTCTAAGACCTTGGTAAAATGTATAATAAAGACTGATGGTTGCCTAGGAAACGTCCCTGAGCTAGCCAGGTATCTCACTGCAGCTAATTTGATAACAAAGCAAGCAGCATGGAGTGCAGATGTGGGATTGGCTCTGTTTTCATTCCCCGGGCTCTGTAATTATGCAGCACAGCAGCGTGTCCTTCTTCTTTTTGACAAAGGCAGCGTGACACTCAAGTAATTCTGAAACTGTGCAGCCTATGTGATTTCTGAAGTCCTCTAGATACACAGGCAAGCTTTGCACATTATCTGGCATAAGGAATACCACTATCATAATACCATATTCATGGGCATTTTAAGGCACATAGGATGATACAGCTATTTACTCTGTCTGAGATGGAGCGCTGTGATGTTCAGGATGAAATGCTTGGGGCCAGGTCAGTCATGCTGAAGTTATTAACCTCCACAGCAAAGGTGCAAATGGAGCTCTCCCTCACACTACAAAGCCCATTAGCTGCTTGTTTACATTTGCTTATTCTGATCTAAATTGAGAGCCTCTTTCCTGAGCAATATTTCCACAGCTGTTACTCCACAGAAGGCATAAACACCAGTGCTATTATCTCTGAGCTGTGTGTGAAGCCCTTTCTGTCTGTATTTTCTCATCAGAGCTCAGACGCCCAGTCATCTGCTCCAGTTGTTTGCACTCGATAGGAAGCCAGATTCTGCCCAAATCTGAAACTTCTCAACTTCAACCTATCAAAAACTGAGTCACTGAGTCACCCCGGAGGTAGGGACCCTTTTCATCCTCGGAGATCTGAATCCAGTGTCCCTGGTGGACCTGTTCTTGTTTACCTTGTGAAGCAAGGGCTCCTGATAGCCTCTCATGAACACAGCCCAACATGAGCCCTACTCAGGTACCTGACAGAACAGGCTTCTTTCTGCTGCAGTTGCCCTGCTCAGCTCCTGAAGGGCAGCCACTGAAGCCTGTGCCATCTGGACTTCATAGCGTCTATCAGTTGTTGCAGAATAATTTTGAAATTGGAGTCAAGACTCTTCATGCTTTTGTATGCAACATTTAAACAATCCTCAATGGGCAAACAAGTAGACTGTCCTTTCTTTGTGTGTCCCTATCTACAGAAGATTTGTAATCATCAACCTTCACACACAGACACCTTCCACTTTCAGGGTACGGTGACCGCCAACCAGTGTAAAACCTGCCCACCACCCCAACAAAACTCAAGGTCTAGTTAGATAAATAAAGCAGGGGTTTTTTGTCTCTAGTATTCAAGTTACTCATGATTAGTGTAACATTCCATGTCAAAGTGATATGGAGGAAGAGATGTAACTTCCAGACCTACTAGATACCTGAAAAGCAAGTTCGTGTTCTCCAAAATCGAAGAGTGAATTCTAGAAACAACAGAGGTTAAGAGTAGGAAAAATTTATTGAGAGAAAGAAAGCTTCTGCCTAAGAGAAACAGAAGGGGGACCGGAAAATGGGTGGCCCGCCCACCCCACAGTTCAAAGATGTTTTATACAGCAAGGCCATGTGGTGAGGCAGGTACAAAGTGGGACGGAACTGTAAGACCCAGTGGAAGTTTACAAGGTGGGCATGAGGTGGGACAAAACCATGACCAACCAGTAAGATCACAAGTACATTCACCCCAGTGATATTGATTAAATGGGGGTCAAATGGGGGAGCAAGTCACGAAGCAAGAATACAAGGAAAGAGCAAGGATTTTCAGTGGTAAGGGGTGGGTCAGGGACCTTTTGTGGAAGATCTTTGTCCCCTACCCAGGTGACTGATGCCTGTTTAGAATATCAATCACTGCTATTCATCCTAATGGGTGTGTAATTTCTCTTCTTTTACAATGCTGGCCTTCAGTGAATGTGTCTTCACTCTCCTCCAAGTTAGCTCCTTGTGGGCTGGCCCTGTCTAACTATCTACAAGATATCTAATTAACTTACCTATCTGCAGTAAAACTATTGGACTGAATTATGGGTCACAAGAACCAGAGAACAGAAGGAAGGAGAAAAGTAAAAAGAAATAGAAGCTGGGATGGGCCCATGACACTTATGGGGAGACTCCAGCATGGCTGTGGAAAATGGCCAGGGTTAGATGTTAAGCCAGATGTTGGGTGTTAGGGGCATATACCTTAAATTTATTAGTGTAAGCTAAAGGAAGGTTTAGAAAAGTAAAATGTTTTTAGTATATTTTTCAGGCAAGTATGGAATAGGGTGACAGGTGTTGACAAATGTGTATGTGCATGTTAGATGGTACATTAAAGCCAGATGGTGCCAAATACCATACTGGGTGTTGAGAAAAAGCCAATGCATACACAGACACTTATAATTTATGCAAACACACAGTGTACAAAAACTTGAGCAAACCAGTAGCACTATCCTGGACAGAAAACAAATAAAAATTGAAAATCATATTGGGTTATAGGAGGTATCTTTAGCCCTTTCGTTGTCAAAGAAAATTAAAAATGCTTAGAGAGAGCAGAGGAGAATGAGCTGCTCTTCCTGCATTTCTCCCTTTGGACCGGAGCAAGGGAGGAACAACTTGGGAGAGGGGCAGAAAGAGCAGAACAGGCCCGGCTGGGCCTGGCAGCCTCACCGAGCTCCAGATCCACGGCTCTGCCTCACTCTGAGCGGCTCTTCACATATTGCACTCAACTTGGGTTGATTTCCCATGGATTTTATAGAATTTCATTCCAGTTTTCATTAAAATTCTCTAAGACACATTTAACCAAAAGGAACATATAATTATAAATATTCAGGGTCAAGAGTTCTTAAGTACTTTGTCGAAAAAGAATAATGACAGGAGATCTACTTCTTCAGCATAAATAATGTATCATGAGACCGGGCTGGGGATTTAGCTCTGGTTCCACTGCCTGCCTCGCAAGTGCAAGGACCCGAGTTCGATCCCTGGTACCAAAAAACATTAGAAAGAAAGAAAAATATCATGAGACTTACAACAAAAACTTATTTTCAACCTATTTCTGATGACAACAAACACCGTATCCAGAGTAAAGGTGAGACTATGTCCAGTGCTTAAATCAGGAATCTAAATCTGTGAGTAATGATACATTCTGCTCCGATAAATTAAAGTTTGAGCTCAGATACAGATTTTTTTTTTTTAGAAAACAAAAATAATTTCATTCTTCCCAATACATTGCAAATCTTGTAAAAATTCATAGGTCCAATTAAGACACAAAACAAAACCAGGAGAAAAGGGAACCCCACTTTGAAATCGCGGCGTGAAGGAGCGGGAGAAGCCCTCTCCGCTGGGCTCCGGCGCTTTCCTGGGTCCTGCAGAAGTGAGGGAGAGGGGCGGGGGCCCCCCCGGGGCCCCCCCCCCCCCGGCTGCCTGTGGTTAAGGAAACAATAAAGGACATTGTTACGGATAGGTAGGCGACAAAGTGAGAACACGGAGGGGCCCGCGGCCGGCAGCAGCGGTGCAGCCCGGAAGTGCCTTGCCGCGGCGTGAGAATGCCGCGGGAAACACCCGCCAGAGAAGGGAGAGCCGTGGGCCGCTGCGCGCAGCGCGATTCTGGGGACCTATTAGCCGCTCCTCGGCTTCAGCTTCCGGCCCCAGTCTTTAAAGTCTGGGGGTGACTTTTTTATTTACCTTTTTTCTGGAGAGTTTTGCTTCAGCGTGTTTTCCTTGCTGCACGTAGTTTCAATCCTCTCCAAAACTTGTGTTTTAGGCGAGCGATCTCTGGGCGGACCTGGGCCAAGCAGAAGGAGGCGGGGTGGGACCAGCCCGGAGCCGGGGCCCCTTAGGACTGGAGAAGTCAACCTCTCCGCCAGGATTGAGGAATTTAAGGCTTTACCCTGGAAACCCGTGTCAACGCACCCGTGGTGGCCGCCCCGGGAAATAATTTAACCTCTCTGCCCTCTAGACTCCTGCTTATAAAAGAGGCTAAAAATGACACTTCCATCAAGGCTGGTTGTAAGGGGTAATGAATGAGCACCCACGAGAAGGACGCTTTCATTCTGGAGAACCTGAGGCATAGCACAGGAGCTGCCCAGAGAGCAGGGCCAGTGCCGGCATGTCCTGGCCCAGCTTGGTGAGGGCTCCACCGGGGCACATGTGACAGGCAGAGGCACCCACCCTGGGACATCGCAGTGAACTCTGGGTTTTGTTCAGTTTGCCAGTTTTCCACTAAGGTTCAAGATTCAATCCAGGATATTACACTGCACCGAAGAAAGTATTTATTTTGTTCTTCAAAACATTCAGGCGTCTGGCACCTAGTAAGCACCTGCTCAATGTCATTTAATCCTGCAAGGCTTTTCATGCAGGCCACATGGACAGTTCTACAACAGTTATATGCTAACGAGGATTTAATCTCAGTTTTTTCCACTGATCCAATTGCAACAAAAAAATCAGTTAATACAAAATAAGGGATAGTTTATTTTTGTAATAAAATCAAATCTACATTAATTGCTCCCTCAGAAGGAGTCCATTTCTAGGATATCATCCAGTGTGAGCAAAACAAGCCACACCTCAGCTATTTAACTCATTAATCAGCCCTCTTATGCACTCAGCAAACATTTTTCAAGGGCAGACAGGGGCCACAGGCTGGAGGACCACTGCAAACACATCAGGCTCAGTCCTTCTTCCCTAGGAAAACTAATGTTTTCATAATCTTGAGTAAGCAGTTTGAGAGAGTCTGATGCAGCCCACCATGAAGCAGAAAGGACGGGAGCCCTTATCAAAACACAGCCCAGGAAATTGGCCCAGAAGTGGGGACAGATCCGGTCACAGGCCCTTGGGCTCCAGTCACCACGTCTGCAGGACCAAGGTGGAACTGGACACAGGAGGTGCGCGTGGCCCTGCTAGGCCGGGCTCAGAGGGGACCTGGACCCCAGCACCTGCAGCCCCGCTGGTGACAACCCAAGGTGTCGCAGACTCCAGGTGCTCAGCCGCAGGCAGCCTGTTCTCTCTGTCTTTCATCTGTGAATTCAGGTAAATCTCACTCCTCCGTATGGACCAGGCGATTATGTCCCCTAGTTTATAGACGAGAAAATGAGGCAAAGTGATCTGCTGCAAGAAAAATATGAAGGAAGACCCCAAGACAAGCATTCTCTATTTTCACAATTTTCTGGAGACAGAAATTGTCCCTGGACAAAAATGGTAAAATCGGATTTATTTCCAGTTTGCTAAAAGGAAAACTGAAAAATTGAAATGAATCACCTTGGCTGCTAGAAGCTGGAAAACAATATTCCTGGGGGCTAAGATGTGTCTGATGCGTCCTCTGAGGAGGCTGCGAAGCCCGCTCTCGTCTCGATGCTCTCGTGCTACACGCTCTCGGGGTCTTTGGATCCAGCTCAGGAGAGCCAGGAATGAGGAAAAGGTCACCACTGCTCTGCCTCTGCAGATGCTGGGCCCCAAAATATGGAAAACCGAGCCCCTGCCCTGCCAGACCTCCCTTGGAGGGATCCATTCTGCTTCACGGGAACCCCAAAAATGTGTTAAATGGAAACAAACGGGTCTTCAAATACAAAGTACGAAGTGGAACAAGGTAGACGCCACTTGGATCAGACAAACAGATGCAAGAAACAGGAGAAAGAAAAGGAGAGCTGGGCCTGGACAGAGCGCGCCAGGCCTGCGTGCAGCGAGGGGCACCCGAGCAAGCTGAGACAGGGAACGTGTAAACTATTGAACGGCTTCTCTAGTGTGAGAAACTGAAAGTGTAAATAAGGACGAAAATGATTCAAACGAATAATTGATAATCTGAAACAGGAAAAGGTCCAAAGGGGTAGGGCTGGTGGGAGGGGAAGGGGACGGGGAAGAAGGGAAAGGAAAAATTATGAGAAAAGAAAAAAGAATGGAAACGAAGTCTATGTAAATAGGGAAGGGTGGAGGGGTGAAGGGTGCACAGGTAATGGGAAAAAATAAGAACCAAGATGGATCATGGACAGCTACAAGCACCCAAGGATAAATGTTAATGTATTGTATACCTAAAATGCATCAATAAAAGAATTTAAGGAAAAAAAAAAAGAAAAGAATCAGGCCTAATCTCTTTCTATCAGCCCCAGCCCTTCTGGAAATGTAAGGTCCCCTCTGCGACTTGTGCATTTCTCTCTGGGTCTCAGTTCCCCGAGAGAAGCGGAGAAGTTTGTTTTCTCCCATCCACCTCAGCCAGAGGCACAGGGCGGACCTGCAGCAGGGTGTGGTCTGGAAACAGCGAGGGGAGGGGAGACTGCACATGAAAATAGCTACTAAAGCAGCACTGCTTTTGCTTGAGGAAGAGTAAACTACAGAGAGATGCTGACAGCCCAAAGAACAGTTTTATATTAGCGACACATTTTCCTTTGTAATTTCATGCACACACTTGCCAAAATGTCTATAGAGACAGAGCGCTTGCTCTTTACTTATTGAAGAGAAAATTATCTGAAGTAGGACACATGGGGAGGGGCGTTCTTATGAGCAGCTATTGGGGGCGGGGTAACCTTTAAATCCAGTCCTGCACCGAAATGAAAATATGCAAAATCAACGAGATAAACTGTGAGAATGTTGCTGTGGCTTTATTTCTTCCACAAATTTGAGTGAACTCACAATTTTTTTCATGTGAGTATGCAAACAGTTAAACTGTAAAGCTCTTTCTGACCCCCACCCCCAAGTGCCCAGGTGGAAACAGCAGGAGGAATCACAGGTCGGGCTGCCCAGCACTCCAGCCCAGGGCCTGTCTGGACCTGCTCTCATGGGGCTTCTGCCCAGCCTGAGCTTCTAGGAACTGGATAACAATTCCATCCAGATTCTGAGGACGATGACAGCAAGCCTGAATCCCAGAATATTGCTTCAGCAAAGCAAGACACATCAGCTGACCATGTGGAAGAAACCCAGCGATCATAGCCACAAAATCCATGCTTCATCCCCCACTGTGCTCCTACTATAACTTCACCCAGTATTTCAGCCTCACTGAGATAGGGGGACAAGCCAGCACACCAGGTGGCCCCCTGATTCGCATAACAGTAATTCTTAAAGGATTTATTTTACATATATTTAGAGGACAGGCTGTATGCAGCCTCCTGGAGCTCAGCTCTGCAACTCGCTCACCAAATCTCAGCTGCCCTTTGAACTGGCCGCTGCCTTCCGGAGGCAGTTTAGGAGCATCTGTCTTTCCTCAAGTCCTGCTTGGGGGTGGAGGCTTCCCGCCTCACACTGGATGCCATTTTCTGAGCCTTTCCCAGGGACCAGATAAACACGTTTGTTCTCGGAGGAGGGCAGGCAAGTGTTTGTCTCTATGCGCTGTAAAGTGTTGTGGGATGACAGGAGCGAGCACCAAGAATCAACTGGGATCTCACCTCATTACAAAGCTTCTGCACTGCAGGAGGAACCAGCAACAGAGCTCAGAGACAATCTACAGTGTAGGAAGAAATTTAGCAGCTGTTCCTCAGACGAAGGTCTATTACCTAGAATCTATAAAGAACTGAAAAAAATCAGACCCCCCCCCAAATTCAAAGACCCAATCCAAAAATGGGCATCTGAAATGAACAGACATTTCTCAGACAAAGAGTAGAAATAACAAACAAACATGAAAAAATGTTCAACATCACTGGTCATTCAAGAGATGCAGATGAAAACAGCACTGAGATTCCACCTCACCCCAGAAAGAATGCCTGCTATCAAGAAATCAACCAACAACAAATGCTGGCAGGGTGTGGGGAGAAAGGAACCCTTCTCCACTACTGGTGGGAGTGCAGACTGGTGCAACCACTGTGGAAATCAGTGTGGAGATACCTCAAAGAACTAGGGCTTTGACCCATTTGACCCAGCTATTCCCTGCTGGGTTATCTTCCCCAAAGAATTAAAAGAATCATATACCACAGCAATATATGCTCACCCATGTTTATAGCGGCACAGTCTGTAATAGCTAAAGCTTGGAAACAGACCAATTGCCCATCAACTGGAGACTGGATAAAGAAGACGTGGGTTTTTTTTATAAAATGGAGTACTACTCAGCCATAAAGAATGAGAAATTAGAGACATTTATAGCTAAGTGGATGCACACTGAGGCCATACTCTTCAGTGAAATAAATAGGACACACATGTGTAAATACCAAATAGTTTCCCCAGTGCGAGAAACTGAAAGTGTAAATAAGGACTAAAAGGTATAATAGATAATGTGATATAGGAAGAAAAGGTCCAAAGGGGTAGGGGAAGTGGGAGGGGAAGGGGAAAGGAAAGAACGGAAAGGAAAATTATAAGAAAAGAAAAGAATGGAAACGAAGTCTTTGTACATAGGGAGGGCAGGGGAATGGGGAAAAAATAAGAACCAAGATCCATCATGTACAGGTACAAGCACCCAATGATAAGTGTAAATGTATTGTATACCTAAAATGTACCAATCAAAGAATTTAAGGAAAAAAAAGTGTTGTGGGGTGGTTCAGCAATCCAGCACTATTTTATCAATCTTCCTGGACACTTCCTGGGGTCCTGACCTCGATTAAAATCCAGATGACCTGCTGCTCCCTGGCCACTCTGCTTAACATTTCTTCAGAATCCAAATCTTCTAATTGCATTTTGCCATTCTGCAGAATAAGAATCATCCACCCTTTTTGTGGAGGAGGAAACTGGCTTCAGGGATCAAGATCCAAGTTCAAGTCCTATAATTCCTAAATTGCAAAGGCTAGATTCGAAACCTCGGTTTCATAAAGTAAGAAAAATGGCCAGGGCTTAGTGAACCCCAGCGGACTGTGGGAAACACCATGCTGGGCAGCACTGGGTCGGTGAAGAGCACGCTGTGGCTTGGGTGGACAGAGGGGCCTGTGTGGCTTCACCTCGGTGTTCTTTATTGTTTATTTTTGTTTTTCCTAACTGGAACAGCTATGTCGTATAAAGAGAGTAAAGAAAAACAGGAACCAAGAGGAGAGATAGTAAAATGAGAAGACTTATTTGGAGTTTGAAGATGTAAATAGTAAGTAATTTGTTGTTGCTGTCACCTAACATGTACTGAGCATTTACTACCCAACCTATGAGCTGGTACTGGTTTTGTTGTTGTTGTTCTTTTATTGGTACATTTTAGGTATACAATTCGTTTACATTTATCATTGGGTGTTTGTACCTGTACATGATATATTTTGGTTGATACTGATTTTTTAAGGCTCCTGGTATCCACGTGTTCTTTACCGGGATCTTTAGACCTGGAAAGAGGAGATTCCAGAGCTCTGTAACAGGGATTTTAGGAATAGTTTACCTGAGAGAACATTTCTCTGCCAAAAGACTCCATAGTTTCATCAGATTATTAAAAGGATCTGTGAGTCCAAAATTATTAAAAAAAACCAAAACTTTCACAGCTCCATAGGATACTCCTAAGGAATTTGTCCCTCCCAGGACCACAGGCCCTGCTGAGCCTCCTGCTGTTCTCACTTTGGGACGCCAGACACAAACAGGCGTCCCTGCCCCTGGGGGTCCAGAGCATGGCCTCCCTGTGTCCACGCACACTGGCCCCTGTGGGTCCTGTACCCCTTGGGGACGCTGCCGTCCTCCCACTGTTCCCTCTCTGCTTCTTCATAAGCACCCACCCTGCTAACCCCACTCGAGGTCCGCACCATCCCTCCGCGCAGCTGTGCCCCGAGCTCTAGCTCTGCCCCCTTCCTCTACTTTGCCCCCACACTTCCAACTGCATTTTCAGAACTACATTGTTTACGCAGTCTTTTCCTTAAACTGCTTGCCTTTTGTAACCCACTTATTCCAATCTCCCTCACTCCCGCTGCCACCCGTTGGGCAGGTTTCTATGCACATTAATATTCCTTTCTCCCCCTCGAAGTCCTGCTGACCCCTCAAGGGTGGACCCAGCGCTCCTCCTCCGCAGCGCTTTTAATCCAGAGCAGTGGCCGTCCAGCGTGAGCATGGCCAGACAGACCTGGGGGACACGCTGGAAGGCAGGCTGCAGACTCAGTTCTGCGTGGCGTAAACCTGAGGAGGCCACAGTCGCACGGTCAGCATCGGGTTGAGCCCCACGCCTGCCAAACCAGCTCAGGCCCTGGGTCACCCATGGTTCAAGAGAGCCCCAGCCAAGGTGGGCGGTCAGCAGTGTGCTTAGTAGTGGTCAGGTCCCTCCAGCCCGGCAGGCAGGGGACACCGGGATGATCTTCACAGTTTTAATTCCTGCAGCAAAGAGCAGTATCAGACAGAACAATTATTTGATACTGCAGATAATTATAAAATTGAGGGCAGAGAAAAGTAGTCTTACAGTTATTTGGAAAGTTAAAGTCCTATTTGCAAAGACAAAACAGTCCTTCCAAATTGTTCTGCAACATAAAAAGAAATGAAATGTATGTGGAGCTTGCCGTCCCACCCTGGGATAAAGGTATCTGAGGACAGACAGTTTGCTTTCTGAAAGATAAGCGTGCCTGCGTGCCTCTTCACGCGGACCTCTTTCACGGAGCGGCCTCGAAGCAGTCCTGCAGAGAGAGCAGGCAGCAACAGAAACCCACTTTATCTTCACGCCTGATTCTTAATCCCTGATGATTCCTGTCTTAGTTCAACAAGGCCTAGCAAACAGGTACGTTGCATCCCTTAAACAGTAACTTGTTTGACCCCAGAGAAAAGTAGGAGCTGAAGTAATAAAAATCTATCTTCTCCCACCCCTCCTCCACCTGAAGACAGTCCTTTTTGTTAGCACTGATTACATGGAATCATCATCACATTTCACATTATGTGGCATGTTCAAGGTGGTACCCTCTCGCTCGACCTGCTGGGCACCGGGTGCCAGAAGGTTAGAGCCCTGGACGCTGCTTCTCCCTTCCCCCTCTCAGACCGGGTTAGGGAAAGGGCCCGGCCTTCTCACCTGGGCCAGGCTCACTGACTGGGGCCTCTCTGGACGCCTTCGGTCTTCTGACTCTCCAGGGTTCGGTAACTCATTTCCTGAAGCCCCACACAGCAGGTGGGCCGGAGCAGGATTTCCAGGACGGCTGGATGGCTTTATAAGAACTGACCAGGATTAGAACCTTGGAGAAGGATGGTTCGGCCTTGTCCTTACGGTGATGCTTTCTCATGACCAGAATCTGGCTGGTGATCTACATTGTTTCAGGCTCTTTCAACAACAGAAATGGATAATTTTATATATTTTTAAAACTCACTGAGAGTAGACCCAAGATTCCCAACAGCTGTGATTTGGAGTGAATCCTCGCCTGGCCCCAAGCTCCTCTGCAGGGCAGACTGGAGCTCAGCACCTCCTCAGAGCCCAGGAGAGGAGGGTGTCAGAGGCTTCCGCTGCCAGCACGGGCCATGGCCTTGGTTCTACCCAGCTGCGTTCTGGCCGTCAGAAGACTGTTGCAAGAACTTTGGCATTTACGTGATGGGGAAGAAATGTTTCTCTCGCCTTTCCGCATGGTCCAAGTATTTCTTACCCATAAACACTCATCCCCCTGTAAGTCAGGGCCTCAAATGATCTGTATTTCCTCTTAAATTTTCTTCATAAATAAAATCCCCTCTTTTTCTCTTTTAATTTTAATTTGTTTTTAAATCAGAATTTCTCCTTAAAATTCTCTTAGATTGTAAACACATTTAAATTAAAAACAAGATGCAGAGAATCTCCCAAAGAAGCAAAGACAGATATCTTAAAGAAAGTTGTTAAAGACATGATTATTTGATAAGATCACTATGGAGATAAAACATTGAAAAAGTTTAAATTGTATTTCTGATAATACACTGACCTAGCAGCAAAGCAAATTAACAGGAAGTTATTACTCTCATATTCCAACTTACTTAATACTCCAAATACTTAATATTTTATAATTTTGTGTTAGCTACTTTTCTCATTGCTCAGATAAATTACCTGACACCTAAAGTTAAAGAGGAAAGGTTTATTTAGCTCACAGTTGTAGAGGTTTCGGTCCATAATCAGCTGGCTCCGAGGCGGGGTGGCACAGGGCAGAGGGGCGTTGCAGAGGAGAAATAGTTCATGGAGCCCACATGGTAACAAAAGCAACAAGGGACCCTAAGAGCGTCTTTCCGCCCCTTTCATCCAGACCAGCAGGATCAGGTCAGTGCCAAACCCATCAGCGGACTGGTTTAGTAACGACACGCCCTTAATCCGAGTGTCACACGCTCTAATCCAGCCCCCTCTGCAGAAGCCACCTATGAGGCTTTGGGGACATCTAGACCCAAACCATAACAATGATTTCCCTAAAATCCCAATAACTCTAAGATAGGTGTTAATACTTCCAAGCTTAACACCAGAAGCTACTGCTCAGGTGGTGATTAGGCACGCTTCCCCAGTCACCCAGGAATACAAGAAACATGCATGATGCAGTGCAGGAAATAAGGCAGTATACATTATGATGTGTGATGTGTGAATGGAGACGTGCGGAACCTGAAGATGGACCATTTCATACTTAATGACTGTCCTCCTAGCTTCCGATCCCACCTTCTGCCAGACAATGTCACCCTCTAACCTCCATTAATTGGAGTCAAAATCTCGGCTCTTAGATTCACAAAGGAGCCAGTTTGCTAAGTATGAATTTTCCATTGCTAAGAGGGCATAAAAAGAGAAAGGCACTGTTAGCATTTGAGGGATATTTTTGAAAAGAAGAAACAAACAGATTATTCCCTATATACCAGAGTAGAGCAGATAGACCGAGTGTCTGTGGCCTTCACAAATTGCATCCTAGCAAGGAAGCGCTTGTTCCCTCTTCTGGCAGGAAAAAAGCAAATTCCAGGTGGGCTGCCGAGCCATTTCTCAGTCAGCTCCTGGTAAACATAATCCCTGTGCTCCCTGGCTGAGCACCGAGTGTGTCCAGCTGCTCTTAGTGGTGCATTACTCCACACAGGCCTCTCAGGGGAAGGAAGGCATTGTCTGCACACACCACACCCACCCACCACCCTGCAGCAACCGGGGCATCACTCAGCCAACCCCAGGAAGGGAGCGGACTGAAATTTGAGCTTGTCATTCCCAGTCTATAGCGGGGGAGTCCCAGGCAACTTCCTGTAGCTGGACAGAGTGGAAGCCGCAGTGCCACATGCTGACGATCTGAAAGGAAGGGGAACACTAGCAGATTGTATGGCGAGCAGATTGGACAGGCCAGAGCCCAGAGTCAGAAACTTGCTGCCAGCAGAAGGTGGCCAGATGTAGCCCTGGCCAAGCACTCTCTCGCCATCAGGCTGCATTTTCAGCCGTCACTGCTCTGTCCCTCTGTGTATTGATTACCTTTCTCCTCCTGTCACAAAATGAACTTCGCGTCCACACAAGCTGTACGCAGATGGATTCGAGCATGGACAAATGTGAGCATCCATGGTGTTCGACGGGGTAGAAAGAAAAAGGTGCTTTGCTGTATTGTGTTTCTCTTCGAGAATAGAAAATCCAGATTGTCGCGCTTAGGGTCCTGGCTGGTGGGAGAGGCCCTCTCTTGCACTGTGGAAGGGAAATCCAAGGGCAGATGGGGCGATTGTGAGTGCGGGGAACCACACAGCACACAGGAGGGAGAGAGAGTCTGCAGAGCAGATACCTCAAGGGCGTGAAGTAGAAAAGCATAAAATGAGATCGGATCCCCTCGCCTTTCATGTCCCCACTCGTTTTCGGCCTTCCTGGACTCCTTCCTGGTTGGTTCTTGCTTCTGCTGTCTTCCACCCGGGGCACACGGGCTCACGGACCTCTCTGAGTGCTCACCATGCTGTTGCCTTTGTCGCCCTGGCTCTACCTTTGAGACCCTCCTCATTCCCCGGGCGTGCGGACAGCAGGGCATGCTTCTCCCCAGCATGGTTGCTCTTGTATTACTGTCCCTTCTACTTTTAGAGTACTTTCTCTTCACATAATATCTTGTAAATTCAGTTGGAATACAAAAATAGACTCAATGATAATTCGCCGTCCTAAAATAAGGGCGACCCACAAATATTACCATAAGCACTCGGGAATGAGGTTCTGTGGGACAGAGAGAACTTTTGAATCAACCAAATAGCCCTGGGTTTGACTCCTACTAAGGAAGGTATGAAACGCCATTTCACCTTTCTGGTCTCTCTGTGTTTAGCTATAAAAGGATGAGGAAGAGGATGATGGTAACAACTCCCTTACAGTTTGTTAGGATTCAACATAAATTGCCTAGAGATCTACCAAACACAGAGCACTAGCTTAGGAGGTAAAAGCTACTATTGTGAGTTTACTTGACTCAATCAGCAGCTCTATAACAAAGCAAAAAACAAATTTTATTTTTCAATTTTTTCCACCAGGCACTGAAGCCTGCTCCTTTCAGCCCCACAGGGTGAATTTCCCTTGCCTTATCCTCAATCCACCCTTCGCACTGCTGTTCTACCACCTTGCAACGAGCTTGTTTTTACAAGGCTGCCTCTCTTCTAGACTAGCACTTCCATGGTCACCAGCACCTGGGGCTATGCTGGGACACAGTTTCTGATAGGTGAGTCTCCGTGTCAACTTGCCTGGGCATGAGGTGCTCTGAGGTGGGCCAGGCATTGTTCTGCAGGGTCCGTGTGGTGTTTGGGATGAGATCCACACCTGAATCCATGATGTGGAGAAAAGACACTGCCCTCTCATGTGCGTTGGCCTCGATGAGTCAGGTGAATTGAATTGAATAGAACAACAACAAGGAAGACTAAAAGAGAAGCCCTCCACCTGAATACCAAGCTGAACACTGGTCTTTTCCCAGCCTTCAGACTCTACCTGGAACGTCAGGTTTTCCTTGGGTCTGGAGCCTGCCAGCCAGGGGACCGTCATTCGTCACACTGGTTCCTTTGGGCTGGGCCCATCAGCTCTCCTGGGTCTCCAGTTTGCCAGTGACAGACTTCGGGATGTCTCAGCCTCTGTGAGGATGTTAACCAATTCTTGGTCCTAAATCTCTCTCTTGTCTGTATTCTCCAGAGCCCCCAGGAGAAGCCTGACTGATATGATATTGTGTATGATTAATATTTGGTGAACTTAGTGATCTTCCAAAGTGGATAATCTTTATAACAGCACTTTTCAAGTTTGCCTTTGTCTTTGTGTCTTTTGAAAAACAAAAGAATTTTGACATTTCAAAAGTGTCCAGAAGTCTTCCAAAACCCTACTGTGGAGCAGTAAGTGAGTAAGCGGTCCCCCCATTTCTGCATTCTCTAGAAGGATAGCTCTGGGGGGATTTTAAACACTCACCTCATAAGAACTGGTGTAGGGTTTCAAACTGAACTTCAGCCTTTGATCCTCAAATCAGTTTCTGATGGAGAAAGGGATTCTGGTTTGACTAAGAGAAGCTAAAAATATCAAAATGACTTTTTGGACATTTAACAGCTGTTTTTAAAAAATTCTGTGATTCTATTGCAAGTGAATAAGACACATGTGGATTAAATTTTCTTAAAGTACAAAAGGTTTAAAAAAAAAATGAAAGGAAACCGATTTGGGTTTGATTGACTGGAGTGCGTTTGTAACCAATGCCTATGTGTCTCCTCCGCGTCTCCGCCTGGGTTTATGAACTGTTTGACCCTTTTTTTTTTTGGTACCGGGGATTGAACTTGGGCCCTCGCACTTGAGCAGCAGGCGGGGAAACCACTGAGCTACATCCCCGGCCCCCTTGACCCTTTATTTTTGAGGGTAATTATTTCACTCTGTTGGAAGGAATCTATACTTTCCTTGTAAGCATAAGATACTTTCTAAGAGAGAAAAATGCTGTCGTACAGACCCAGAAAGCCGCGAATGTGCGTTAAATGGCCCTTTGCTGGACGCCCTACTGCAAGCCAGTGGCTCTGACTTCGCCTGACCCTGCTCAAAGGCGAGGTTGCCCTCGCTCTTGTTCACTGTCCCAAAGGCGCTTTCCCCTTTACGGAGCTGTACCTGGGACACGGGACCACAGGTCAGAGGCGTGTTCTGTGTTTCTCCTCAGGCCGAGTCTTTAGCACACGTGAAGAGGCTTTCGCTCAGCCAGCAGCTCACGGCAGAAAGGTCGCCTTGAAACCGGCAGAAAGGTCGCCTTGAAACCGGCAGGCGCAGGGCCCCGGGGCTGGCTCAGTGGGCGCCTCCCGACAGCGTGTGAAGAGCGAGACAGACTCAGGGCAGCAGCAGGGACCGGGCGCCCGCTGGGAGGCCGCGCGTTGGATACGAAGATCCAGCTGTGCCCAGCGCCGGGCCACGCTGCCAGCAGGAGCGGGACAGCACGTAACTCTGCGTCTCTCCCCTCCCCCTCCATATTATAGACACACACACACACACATCACACACACACATCACACACATGCACACGTGTGGACATAAAACCTCAGCAAATGAAGGCTCTATAAAATCATACTCCGAGGCTGATACAAACAATAACCACCCCAAAACTTTCAAGAAGGGGCTGTCTGGTGTTTTTAGGGTGGAGATAGAAGAAAAAGAAAAATTGTGAGGAGGAAGAGAAGCAGAAGGAAGAGCCCCCCGCACTGTGTGTTCTGCTGGTGCCCTCGTTCAGCGATGAGAGCCTGAGGCAAGGGCGGTCACAGGGACAGATGCAGAGGCCTGGGCTTGGCACCCTCAGGAGAAGGAGCTCAGTCCTCAAGTGGGTGCTGCCTCTGCCTGCACCCTTTCCCCATCGCCTGCGTGCAGAAATGCTGCTCCAGTGGCAAGGAGCAGATTTATTTTTCCCAATTAATCCCAGACTCGTAGTTTTATAAAGTGCAATAAAAATAAATTAACTGAAAAATGAAATAAACACTCTCAAAAGAAAGTACTAAGTTTTTACAGTGAAAGTCATCAAACAAAAGGTGAAATTCTAGTAAATAAGGAAAATCTAAAGTGGCTAAAAAAATACAATGAAAATGAGAATGCTCATTGAAAGCGAGCATGTAGATAACTGTTATTATACTCGTGACTTTGTGTTGATTCACTGTTACCACGAAACACAATCACTGCTGAAATAGTCACTCCAACAATAAAAGCCTATTTGCAGGCTTTACACAAATGTACATTGATAATTTAGTTTTTAACATGACAGAAGCTTGTTCTTTGCCTGTTAATTTATCTATCTAGGTCAGTTCCTAGAGGATATGTTTTTAACTGTGTTTTGTCTTCATTCCATTCGTGGTGGAGATAACATCTCAGAGGCATGCTGTTAGGAAAGAAAGGGACCACTCACTACATGTGTAGATTTTCATTGATAAGTAATCCAAAGACAAGAAGGGACATTGTATTATTAAAATTCATAGTTATTCTTTTACAAGTAGCCAGTTACAGGAATGCTTCCTGTAAAATTACAGTTACATTTAAATTATCTTTTAGTGAAAGAAAGGGATTCTGGATTTCATACCTGTTTGACTAAAAGTTGACCAATCAACCTTAAAATGCCACAAGTTGTATCTGTATCATCCCACAATGCCTGGGACTTGTAGAGGCTCACATCCTGGTCAGGGGCCAAGGCAGTCATACCATGCCTAAGCAGTTCTCTAGCACATCCGTGACACTGTAGCCACACCCGTTTGCTGTCTGAGTTTCTAAGCACCTACTCTGGGAGTCTGTCCTTTTCTTTCTGCAGAGAAAATGAGCAGTGTGCAGCCTACCAGGATCCGCAGGTCCCCCTCTGAAGACTCCTGCGGTAGAGCCTGGTCCTTGTCTCCACCCCGCGGCCTCTAGTTCATCCTCCTGTGATTTCCTTCATAAGCCTTGGGTTTGTCACATCATAATTATCTAACTCTCTCATCCGTTTTCTACGCGAGTATGTGTTTTCACTGGAGCAAGAATGATGCTCCCAACACCTAAGGAGCCAAATGAATACTGTGGGACGGATAAAGTAGGAGTTGTTTTAAATGCACAGAGGAAGCCCAGGGTGCAGCAGAAGGCAGAGGGAGGGAAACTGACACCGATGAAGTGTTTGTCCTTCCGCTCCATGCTAGGTACTGTCTCTCATCTCCTCCTCACTCTAAACCTAGTGGCAGAAGTGATTATCCCTGTTTCGTAGGTGGGACTTGCACAAGGTCACACAGAAGTGAATGACAGAGTAGGGATTTGAAGCATTTTGGCTCCAACCCTGACAAGATTTGCTAAATGAGCCTGTGTGTCTGAGAGTCCGGGAAAAGTGGTATCCAATATTACACTAATAAAAGGGGGACACAAATTAAAAAATACAACAGAGAGGGGCCAGGGATTTAGCTCAGTGGTTCTGCCACCTGCCTCGACAGTGCAAGGTCCTGAGTTCAATCCCCGGTCCCCCCCCCCAAAAAAAAGAGAGAGAGAGAGAAAAGGAAGATGAAGAAAGCAAAGAGCACATTGTCACCAAACCCAAAGGACTTATTGTTTTAAGACAAGGACAGTTTCAAATACTCCAGAAAAGACTAGTAACACCAAGACTCTTGTTAAAAAGGCTCATTTCAACTAAGTAGTACTTTTTATTGTCATATGTTCACAAGGTGTAGTAATTACACTCATTTTGGGGAATTGGTAGCTATTTATGTCTTACCTTAATCAATGGCTAATGGTTACCTGACCGACGACCTCACTGGCACCTGAACCAAGGTCAAGGGTGCTGGAAGGACTCGGGTTCTCATAGTGAGTGAGCACTAGGGAAGTGGACACGGAGGGTGCAGCTTGGGAAATCTGGGAGTAAAAGCAGAGGAAGAAGGGAGGCCAAAGGGTCCTACAAGGCAGAAACATGCCCTTTTCTTGTCAGAGCAGAGAATCCTTTGCACAAGGTGAAGAGGCCTTTGCAGGAGAAGCCAACATACAGAGCAAGAGCTGCAGCAGAAAGAAAACTGGTCAGGAGGCCCTGTGGAGAAGCCAAGGAGGGCAGGTGAGGGCAGGCTGAGCCTGCAGTTGGTGCAGTGCTGGGCTCTGCTGGAGGCTTTCAGCTTCCCTGCTAGGAGCCCAGGAGCGGAGCCAAACTGGGTGTGGAGACAGGGTAGCAGGGCCAGGAGAGGGGTGTGGGGATGGAGGGATGGAGATATGAAGGCAAGGCACCCTTGGAGGCTGGATTGCTTATCTCCTTCCTTTGATAGGCTGCAGTGCTGACTTATTCCAGATTAGATTCCAGGAAGACAAGGAATACCTGTGCTTTCTACAAGATGACTTCCTTGCAGTTTCCTGGGCATCGACTCCCTCCAAGGGCAATTCTCAGTTGTTTATTTGTTTGTTTGTTTTTGTTTTTTTTTTTTGGTACCAGGGATCAAACTCCAGACCTTGAGCTTGCAAGGCAGGTGGCAGAACCACTGCACTAAATTCCTGGCCCTCTCAGTTCTTAATGTGTCAGTCCATTCATCTTTCCAAGAGAGAAGACTCAACACTCACATGCTCCATGGTGATAGCAACATTAACACCACTAAATCACAAATATAATGATGCGGCTTTATTTCCAAATAATTAATGCACAAAAAAACTTCACATTTAAATTTATCAAAAAGTAATTTCATGCAGTGCATAAAATTATAACTTCTTTTTATCTTTGATCTGAATGAAACAGCAATAACCAGATAAAGTCCCTTTTTGTCTTATTTTTTATCATAAAAAATGAAGCATTTCTTTAAAAAATGATATAATGCGTACATGGGGTGTGGAATACTTGAAGGTGATTCTAGAATTTTATTAATTTCCATTGCTTAAAAAGGATTTTATATTTGGGATATTTTGAGAATACATAAAAGATATTTGGAAAATGTTTTTTATTTTTGTTGTCGTTCTTTATTTTTGAGACAGTCTCACTGTGCATTTCAGGCTGGCCTTGAACTCACTGCATAGCCTAGGCTGGCCTCACCTCCTGCCTCAGCCTCCCCAGTGCAGCAATTACAGGTGTGCATGGCTGAATTTTGTTTTTTATGTTGACGCCAGTAGAAATTGCCATTAATGTATTCAAATCTTGTCTCTTTGAAAGAAGAGGCAGTATGTGCTTAGCTGCTTCTCAGCATCCTGTTTATCACCACCCCCCTTATGGACCGGGAGACAGTGTAGACTGACATCCTGTGTGGAAAACATTTTCTCCTCACTTCACAGCACTGTGTCTCTGAAGGAGTGAGTTTTCTCACAGGAGTTTAAACAATTGGCCATCACGCCTTTTTGAAGTTTATGAAAGTCTTTTTGGTTTTGAAAAACTTCTCAGTTCAGGAACAATAGAGGCTAGAATGCTCACAGAATCATTTACCTGAGCAGACAGATGCAATGACATCTTTGTCATTTATTAACCTTTGTGCCATTTAACAACTTCACTAGAGATAAAAGAGAATAAAAAAGTGGAGAGGCCACCATCGCATTTTATTCTTTTTCATTTTCTTTGAGCCAAGTGAAGAAACCCTTATGTCCATTTAGGGCATGAACAATAAAAAAGAACCTAAATGTAAATATCCCTGAAAATATTTTTCAAATGCCAATTTCAGAAATATCCCCGATATGCATCAACATCCTCAGGTCCTTTCACTGCCTTCTATGCAAGGTTGATCTGTTCCAAAGCCCTATTTTTGGCATAGTAAAAAAAAAAAAAAAAGGAATTAATTCTTTCAGGAAATTATGAGCTATTTAGAAAAGAGTTTGGGCTTCTTAAGCCAAGAACCTAAGCAAGATCAGGATGTGGAGACCAAGGTTTCCTTACTTACACGTTCCTCATGGTCTGCACAGAGTTCACTCACAGCTCAGTCCCTTCCCTCCCAGAACTGAGCCCTCGGAATGAGGAGCCACCGACCTGCAAGGAGAGGAAATAAGTCACCGCTGCCCTAAAATTCAAGGACCAATTTCTGCTTTACAGTTTATCAGATGTTCAGTCCGGATACTGATTGTTTGAAAACTCTGTCTAAACATAGTTTATTTCCTAAAGGAATGTTCACAAACCAAACATTTGCTTCTAGTGACAACATCCTAAAATTTTATTAACATAACAAAGATAAATGAGTAGTGCCAGTCAGTGTATTTCTCAAGAAAGAATAAAATTTATGCATTTTACTATAAATTATTGATTATCAGCCACAAAGTGCAGACTACCCTTCCAACTGTGAACAAAAAATTACCTTTTTTCTTAGTTCTTAATGTGATTGTTTCTGTAGGGGTGAACAAAAATTTATAAACCTGATCCAATAAATTCGTTTTCATTCATTCTTTTGGAATCCTTTCCCTGGTTTGGTTTTCACGGTGAAAAACAACTTTTAGTGATGGAAACCTGTTCAAACCACTATGTTTATTTTCTCAAAGTTGTTTTTATGTGGTGAATTGAACAGGAATCCATTTTTCTGGATTGAAGATTTTGCCTTTGGGGATTACAACAGCTTTGCTCTGTTTTTCCCCTTAATTTTTTAGTTGCCCATATTTTCAGGTTCTTCCTGCATGGAGAATAATTATGTGACTGGAATTTATTTTCAGCACACGACCAAAATTTCTTTTGAAGAAGCTCAAAATAACACAGGAAGTCCTGAAGGGCTAGTGGCTCAGATTCCTGCAATTATTTAGATTTACAGGAAAAAATAAATGAAATAGATCAGGGTGTGTGGTAAGCGCTCTTAAGAGATTTCTAATGAAAGAGCAATGAGTGTAGGCAGCAGGTAAAAGTGTAAGGAGGAGGTTGTTGGGCAAGGCACCGAGGGCTGCTTTGGCACTGTCTCCAAGCGCGGTTGTGCAAAGGCAGCTGAGTCACTTAGGAAATTATGATCTTAAGTCCTGGTGAGATGTCATCAGGTCCAATAAATATTATGCTTTTCTTCTTCCATCTCTTTCGACACATCTGCAGGGTCTTTTTGGTTGGAAGGTCATCCAGCTCCCCTGTGAGTCACCACTACTACTTTTCCTGTTAATTGATTTTAGTTTTCCTTTTTTTCACTCAACTAATAATCCACGTAGATCAGGCCTCTTGTTCCTTCTGGTTCTCTTGGCGACCTAAGAAACCAAAGGGCACAGGTCTGACCATTGAAAAGTGTCGGCCTTTGTTCCATTAGCCTGGCCGCTGCACAAGCTCCGATAACTGGAAGCCATTGCAATCGGATGATGACCTTCTACCCACAGAGGACTTCGTGTTTCCAGGGTGATTTCTGAAGACTTGTCAGTAGCTGGTAAATGTCTTGTAAATGACATCATGTATAGAAGCCAAATGTTTTTAGTGTTTGTTTTTTTATATGATTAGGACTAATGATCTCGTGTAGGAACTAATGCATTTGGCAAAAGAATAAAACATCCACAGAAATACTAATCTATAGTTTTTAAACCACTTGGAAAATGCCAGTGACCTTGAGAAGTAGTCTGTGTCTGAGTAGTCTTATTTTTAGTTAATTAGGTTTTTTAGGTTGCATCTAATACTGAATAAAATGACTTGCAAAAATTAGTTTTTAATATTCATTGTTTTATTTGGTTCATTAATAATAATAGTGGTATTTACACAGGATGTGAAGTCCTTCACGTGAACTCTGGAGATCCTGCTGTAGGCAAAGGTTAAGCCTCATACAGGCAATTATTAAATAATCGCCATCCCTCGACGAAGCGCTGTGAACTGTCTCTCATCTCCTGGCTTGCGCCTGGGTGTCGACCCCCGGCCCCCAACAGCAGTGACAGACTCTGCACCTTCCTAGCCCTCCCAGCTGCTCCCATGACCCGTCTTCTGTCTGTGTGACAGCGCTGAAGGCAGAAAAGATGCCTCTGTGTGACCAGCGAGCACCTAGGAAACTCCCAGGGTAGTGCTGTGGTCTGGTCCTTCAACACCCCTTGCAAGCTTCTGTGTCCCAGGCTTGGCTCCGAGCGGGGCCCACGAAGGTGACAGCCAGGAGATGCTGGCTTCCTGAACAGCTGATGGCGTCTATGGATTCGCAGCTTTGTGGGTCATCAGGGCTGTGGAGTGAGGAGGCTCACGGGGCCACGGAGGCCACTCAGAGAGCAACTTAAGGGTGTGCCTTCTCCCCGACCCCCTCCCCTCTCTGCTCCATTTTTCGGTCTCCCTGGCCTCTCCCCCTTCTCTCTTCTCCTGCCTTGTAGCAGCTGTGTGTCTTTCAGCCACTTCCCCAAAGGCTTTCCCCTCTGAAGCAGCAGAACCTCAGGGTGTGAGAAGGTGAGCGTCCGTGGAGCTCTGAGGACCCCATGCCAGATCCCTGCTGTGAGAGGCTTCCCTCCAAGCTCGCACATCCCCCGTTCTCACTGTTAACCTGCCCGATGCTCTCTGGGGGCTCACCCCCCTTCCTTGTCTTTCTGGCCAATTTTCTCTTGTCTTTAAGAACCTGTTCGAAGAGTCTCTTCCCAAGGGTTTTCTGCACTTCACAGAAGGGATCACTCCTTGGCCATGGGCTTTACATATTCCTCAGATGTATGTGTTTACAGATGAGCTTTGTCCCTCCCCTTCTGGCCTATGATTCCTCCTAACACTTGTCAGCATCTGACACGGTACATGTTTTACTTATTCATTCCTCTGTGCCTCCCTTCCCACCAGGGTGTACACTCCAGTGGACCAAGAATTTATTCAACTCTTTATTGAATAAAAATCAAACGAACAAAAAAGCTTAAAGAATTGTTCAACAAACCATTTTTTGCACCCTTACCACCTAGAGTCAAGGATTGTTAATATATTGCCATTATTTGCTTTGTATATCTATCCAGAAATATAGCTATGTGATTTAAAATTTTATAAAATAATACCTTCTAGTTATGTGCAATTATACAACAAACCTAAGAACTTGATCACAAAGGGGTACTTGATCACAAATGTTTAAAGAGTTAATTTCAATGTGCTTCACCTGCTGAATAGGACTGTATAAACTAGGGAGGGAGTTTGTTTCTTGAATCATGTGATAGAAAGTTGTGTACATTTTCAAACTTCTATAATGGGAGCTTCATTAAATGTTTGGACAATTTAGTTGAAAGAAAGGACACCTTATATTAATTGCAATATAGTTGCAAGGGTTGAAGTGACATTTAATTAAGGTCCAATCTGAGGGGAAGTCACTCAAGGAAAGACAAGAAAGCAGATGTGTTCCAAAGGAGCTTGGATCCCAGGCTGGAAGAGAAAGGGGTCGCTCAGCAGGGCACAGTGACTGCTGCCCTGAGGCAGTGACCTTTTCTGACCTTCAGCAGCTGTCATACAGGTAGAGGAGCTCGGCAGGGCACCACAGGAGGAGCACCTGGGAGAGATGAGGAAAGCTCGGTTGGGGTCACTCCCCAAGAGCACGCCAGGAGATGGAGAAATACTGAATAGTGTCAGTCCAGAGATGGTGACATTTTCAGAATGTTTTGTTCCGGAGCTTGGAATAGTATGTGAAACTGAAATATAGTACCAATTGCGGTTTTCTTTCCTGCACCGATTTGTCCATAATATTGAGGCACATGTTCACTTTCTGCTGGGGGCAGGGACCCTGCTCTGAACAGGAAAGGTGACTCTTGTCTCCACTGCCCTGGCAGAGCTTTCTTCTTCTTTATTAAAATTTTTTTTTAAAGTTGATCCAGAGAAATGACCATCATCTAGAAATCAAATAATAACAAGTGCTGGCGAGGGTGTGGGGAAAAAGGAACACTTGTATATTGTCAATGGGAAAGTAGACTGGTACAACCACTATGGAAATCAGTGTGGAATCCTCAAAACACTAAAACTGGAAATTCCATTTGACCCAGCTATTCCCCTTCTAGGTGTCTTCCCCCAAAAGTTAAAGACATCATATTACAGTGATCCATGCGTACTCATGTTTATAGCAGCACAACTCATAATAGTTCAATCTTGGGAGGGAGTAATGCCCATCAACAGATGAATGGATAAAGAAAATGCAGTATTTACACATACTGGAGTACTACTCTGTCATAAATAAGGATATACTTTGTCATTTGTAGGAAAATGGATGCATCTTGAGATCATAATATTAAGTGAAATAAATCGGACACACAAGGTTAAATATCCCATGCTTTCTCTTATATAAGCAACTCAAACTATACATAAATTAAAGAACAAAATAAAAGATAGACAACAGGAAACATAGAATAGATCTTTGGCAACAGGAAAGGGACAGGAGATGGAGGGAGGAGGAGGAAGAGGGGAAGGACGTAAAAGGAATAAAGATGTGCAGCGTCCTCGCACCAGCCCTCCATGAGGAATTTCCTCATTACATGAGCAAACACGTGCTAATAAAAATTAAAAAGAAGCTGAATTAGAATCAGTAATTTGAAAACTGTGTTCATAAGAGAATCCTTTTTATGTTGTAACTTTTTATATTACTTATTTCAAAATTCAAAATATAAAGACTGACCTAAGTGAAAAATCTTGCCTTCTCCCCACCCCCATAATCCAGATCCCCATTGAGAATACTTTAGGCTCTCAGGGACATTCTGAGCATAAATATGAATGGTTTTATAAAAATAGATATGTAGATTTTATTTTTTCCTTTTCTGTAATGAAAATCATCAGCATGTTAGTCATACCGCACTGGATGATGTACCTGGGAAACCCCTCCCGTGGGTAGGTCACCGGTGTCCCCTCCCATGGGTAGATCCCCCATGTCCCCTCCCATGGATAGATGCCCCATGTTCATTCACGGCTGAAGGACTGGGTCATATGACGATATCCAGCTATTCCTCCAGCTATCCTCCCATTGCAGAGGCTCAGATTACCTCCATCTCCTATGATAATATTTCAGTGAATAAATTTGTATCAAGGTCATTTTACACCAGCATAGTGGTAGAAGCACACCCCAGAAGTGGAAATGCTGGGTCAAAGAACATGTGTGTTTGTAACTGTTATAGGTCTTGCCCCCAAAGCCTGCCAATTTATATTCTCAGTAAGGACGCATAAAAATGCGCAAGAGCTCAGGTTTCCCTGCACCTGTGCCCACGGAGTACATCAGGTGGCTTTTTCATATTCACAAGTTAGTAAGGAAAACACAAAATACCAGCACCACTCAAATTTTCATTTTACTCCTAAGTGATCTGAGTCTCTCCACACACACGCGTGCATATGCACACACACACACACACACACTTCTACTCAGTTCTCACTTTGTATTTAAATCATATTGAACTGCAAGCTGTTCAGCCGTGGTGCCCCACACACGTCATCCCAGCACTCTGGTAAACTGAGGCAGGAAGCTCACAGGCTTGAGCCCAGCAGGGGCAATGTAATGACATAGAGACACCCTGGTTCAAAATAAAAATTAAAGGACTGGGAAGGCATCTACGGACAAAAGCCCGGGTTCAATCCTCAGTACTGAAAATCAAAACTGAATTATACCTCAGTGAGAAGCGACTTATTTTATCTTTTTTAAATCGTACGATTTCAATACATAATATGTTTCTATTTAATGTCTTTTTTGAGTCTCGCGGTAGAGCCTTAAAGCTTTTTTCATGTTGAGATTACATATGTCTCATAAAGATTACTCCTAGCTATTTAGTCCTTTTTTTGACCACATTAAAATAAGCTGTTTTCTAAAATATGTTTTCTAACTGGTTGTTGTCTGAATAACAAATACACATATGTGTTTACACATACATAAATTTTAGTTTTCTATAAATCATGTTTTCCTGTCCTTTAAATATTTGTCAGGATATTTCTGGTTTTAATTATTTCAGATACTCTTTATATTGAGAAAATTAGGTTTTTGTTTGGTTCCAAATGTTTTTCTGGAGTTTGGTATGTTCTTAGACTTTGTGTACAGTGGGTCCTTACTTGGCCAAAGTACACAAATTTATCAGTTTATCTTTTCATATCATTTGGTATTACAGTTAGGAAGACCTTCCCCACTCCAAGAATCCTTTACGACCTTGTGTAAGGTTCCACTCTAATTCAGATGAAAATGTTATCTTCCATAGCACTGCCAGGGCAACGGATTCCCACCTTCACTCTGCCGAATTCTCGAACAGCGTGGACTAAATCCCTTCTTCCAGTCTGAGGCCCTTTCCGGCCGGGCTCAGGACCAGCTGAGCCTATGCAGCTGGCTCTGCTTGACCTGGGAGGCGCTGGCCACAGGGGCCCACGGCTGTGCAGAGCCCGGGCCGCAGCAAGCAGAGCAAGAAGCTGGCAGTGGACATTCAAGCTGACCACGCAGCCAGGCGAGTCGGAACTTCAGCTCCTACTGGCTCGGCTTCTGTGAGTTTGTCCATTAGCCTCTCGTAGGGCACATCTAAAGCAGTTGATTACACAGCTGATTTTAGACACTGCATTGTTTCATGGTGAGGTTTGCCACGGTGTGCTATGATCGAACTCAGGACCTTGCACTTCCAAGGCAGGCGCGGTGCCACTGAGCTAAATTCCCGGCCCTGACTTTTTTTTTTTTTTTTTAACATTTTGCACTATGAATTGCAAGGACTCAGTTTGATGTAAAGTTCGAAGTCCGCACAAACTTGACCACTTCCAGGTCAGTACCAAACATTACCAGTATCATTCACACTTAGGAAACAACGTTTCCCATCCACACAAAAAGCCACCTTCACCTCCTATCTGCAGGCATGATATGTATGTGTGTGTCTATTTTCCTGAATTCATCATTTTGTCCATCGACAGGCCCAGTCAGGTAACTGCCATATTACTTTGGCCGTTGTCGCATTAGCTGTACTATTTTAGCACATTTGTAATGTGCTCCTTTTAAGAAGAATTTCTTGGGCTGGAGATCTAGCTCAGTGGTTCCACCGCCTGCCTCGCAAGCACAAGGTCCCGAGTTCAATCCCAGGTCCCTGGTACCAAAAAAAAAAAAAAAGAAGAATTTCTCTCAGTCCATGTTTGCAGTGGATGATTACATCCATCACAGGGAGTCGGCGAACAGAAAGCATCCCATTTCCTCTTACGTCCCCTCCCATCCTTCCCTTGGAGAAAGATCTGCCTCCTTGTGGGTACCTTCTCAGACCTCGTAGACCGAGTCAGAAGCCCACACTCATATTCTAGAATAGCTTCCAGCCATTTTACATGTCTTCCATAAACTTGACTATTACCTTGTGTCATTTCAATTTCTGTTTTTTACTTGAGTCCTAGTAAATTTATTGATTATATCTTAATGAAAAGTGACCTATTTGATGTTCACTATTATTTACTAAGTGCACAATATATTTTTCTATTTGCTGATGTTTTGGGGAGCTCCTCAATAGTGATTTAGTTTTCTTGATATCACCTTATACATATCCCATAAATATTTTCCTAAGTACTTAATTTTTGAGTGCTACTGAAAAGCATCTTCTCATATACATATATATGTATTTTATATGTAACATGTATATATTATATTATATACTATATATGTATGTATGTATATATATATATATATATATATATATATATATATTTTAAGACAGGGTCTTGCTGTGTAGTTCAGGCTGGCCTCAAACTCCCAAGGATCTTTGTGCCTTAGCTTCCTGAACCAAAAGAGTAATCAACAATCTTACCATCCTAAGATTTCTTCCATTTCCATTCCTTGTCTTTTGATGTTTGTTTTGGGTGTTTTTGTTTGTTTGTTTGAGATAGGGTCTTGTTATGTAGCACTGGCTGGGCTCAAACTGATAATCCTCCTGCCTCAACCTGGCAAGTGCTGGAGTTACAGGCCTGCACCCTCCCATGGGCTCTGTTTCCTTCCGTGATTGTTTTCTCTGTACTTCTTATTTCTTATTGGAGTTTCTGTGCCCTTCCTCCTTCCTGATTGATTTAGATATATGAATGCATCTACTTCATTTCTTTTCCAAAAGAACCACCAAATTCATTTATTTATCAGTTCTACCATTATCTGATTTCCCATCAGAAATCCCCTCCTCACCCTGAGTTATATCACATTAATGTCTTTCTCTGTCCTCTGCTGAGTTAATCTGCCACCTGGGGCTGTGCAGCCTCCCAGCTTAGTGGAGATGACATTCCACACCTATTCCTGTGGCTCAGCTTGCCAGGCCCTGGCCCCCAGGGGCAGCCAGATGAGCAGCCTTCCTGTCCACAGTGTTGTGCGCAAGGAATCAGCAGTGGCATCCACATTTTATCTTAATTTTCTCTGTAGCTACTTGCAGTCACAGGTGGTATCTTTCTTTCATCTCTAACACATGGCTTTTAGTACAGTAGGACTCAAGGGTGTTCAGCAATGACCCAATAGCATAATGTCTTCAGGCATCCTTTCAACTACATGAGCATCTGCATTCCCTTAGCTTACAATGAGTGGAACGGGTTCCAGTCAATAGGCTGCAAAGAGAATTATTGGCAGAGGAGAAATTCTTCCTGTTATAGATCAGTTACTTCCCAATAGATCTTCCTACTTTCAACAAGTAGAGCTGAATTGATTGTGTTTTATGGAAAAGATGACAAATCATGGATTGCTTCTTCAGAACGAACTGGATTTCATCAGGCTATTTCCCAACAAATACAGTATTTATAATGGGGCACTCTCTTTGGACTAGTTAAGTTTTTTTTAATATTTAAGGCCATTCTTTATTGCAGATGAAACATCCCTCCACCACCCTAATGTGGCTTGAGATGCATCTGTCTGACTAAAGATTACTTTATCTCCCAAATGGAAAAACTTTTGGAAAATAACAGATATTATCATGTAATCAAAAAATAAGTGGACCATCTGCTTGATACAGATTCTTTGAAGATTGAATGCGTAGTGGTTTTCCCCTGGAGCTCTGCTTAGATGACTCCTAAGAAAGGAAAGGAGCAGCAGGTTAAGGGAAAGAGGGCGGAAAGGAAGACGGGCAGGAATGTTTTCTTGCCTGAGGGTTTGCTCATAGCTGTCATCTCCCTACGCACCATGCCCTGTGCTCACAGGAGGCCAATACGCGCTTGGGTATTTATGAAATGCCCACAGTGCCACCATGGTTCCGGGTGCCTGGGACATAGCAGCAACCCAGACAGACTCTCCTCCATGTCTGCCCACACTCACGGACTAGTGGGGAAGCAAAGGACATCATGCAGGGCTCTGATGGAAAAGCATGCTCTGCTTTGGTTTCGAGGATAACTGAATAGCGTGGGACTTGCAGTGTCGGTGAGAGAGGCCGGGGCAGGCGGGGGCGGTGACTTTCCTTGCAGCTGTTCGCATGTTTTACAGGCTGAGGCTGTGACGCTAAACTTGAGGGAAAGGCCAGGCACCCTGGTGCTGGCTCAGGGGGTGGCACATGTTGGAGAACAGCGTTTGGTGATTTGAACAGCTGGTCCAAAGCACGAGCACAGGGACACACTGGACACGCCATGACAGCACAGGCCTGAGAAGGCAGAAGGGAGAGAGTGGGACACAGAGGCGGCAGGGGACCGGCTGCGCTGGACACCTGAGCCAGCAGAAGGCTTTGAACAGGGGAGCAGCAGGACCTGATTTCAGCACTCCACTTGACGACTGGATTGTGCGGTGAGGATGGACCCAGGGCCCTCATCTTTCGAGAAATCCCTACCCCTGGTTTTATTTCTCTGTTTTGCGACAGGGTCTTACTAAGGTCTAAGGAGCCCAGGCCCGGCTCCAACTTGCTATCCTTCTGCTTCAGTCTCCAAGAAGCCTGGGATTACAGGCTGGCGCCTCCACCACCGGCCCAGTCTGACTCTTATTAAGAATGAACCAGCCCGGTGTAGCGGTGCACGCCTGCAAGCCTAGCATTTGGGATGCTGAGGCAGGAGGATCATGAGTGCAAGTCCAGCCTGAGCTGCATAGCAAAACTGCACCTTAGAAAGAAGGAAAAGGAAAGAAGAAGCATGGTAAGGGGCAGGAGCAGCCGCGGCCGGAAGGGCGTGCGTGCAGCCAGGTGACAGTGCCGCGTTCCCGCAGGAGAGGGGTGGTTCTAGGCAGAGGCGCGGGACTGGCAGGCACCAGTGGAGTGCACTGTCCTTGAAGCACAGGGGAAGAAATATCTACCAGGTGTGATCGGTAAACACGGTGATGTCTAAGCTTCTTTTCAATTTCCCGCAGGAAAGGAACATCGCTGTCAAGCCCCTCCACGCCCCGCTGGCTCTGAACACACCCCCTCACTCTCGCCCCGTCCTGCAGCGGCTCGAGTCCTCCTCCCGGAGTGTCTTGACGTGTGCTGTCCTTGCCCACTCAATGTCCTGAGTTGATTCAAACAATTCCTTTTCATGGTCATTTTGACTTTGGGAGGAGCCAGCAGTCACACGTGCCCGATCCCATGAATAAGGTGGATGAGGACGCAGCATAACGTTTTTACGAGCTGCCTTTCCGTTGGATGGCGCTCAGCAGCAGAGGTCCCTGTATTTTTTGATCACGTCTCGTAAAGACACCCAGGCAAGAGGACTCCAGGGCTGCTGCAGAAAGCGGCAAGAGCCATGGGTGAGAAGCGTGTTGGAGGTGAGAGGGGGGACCTTGGAGGGCTTCAGAGCAGTGTCTTTCACTGCAGTAAGTAAAATAGTAAGCATCCCCTGTGCATTTCGCTCAAGCCGCAAAAGGGAGGCCGTTGGGGTCCCTAATGCAGCCGACCTGTCGTGCAAAATGGCCTGGCCTGAGCCTGGGACTGGCAGCGGGGTCTTTCCGGGAGACCTCAGCCACAGTGGTTATGGGGACAGAGGCCAAACCTCCATGGGAGGGGGCTGAGGGAGGGAGCAGCACAACCACTTCCACGAAGCAGGTACAGCTGTGCTTGCTGCGCAGGGCCAAGGAGGTTTTGTGCTCAGCAGAGGCCAGCTGAGGGCCACCAATGGAGCTGGGCCTGAAGCCCGCTGCCTATGAATCCAGAACCTTCTCTCCTCCAGACCCTGTACGGCCTGGGATCTGCCCTCCCCAGAGCCAGCAATTCAGTCAGAGAAGACATGTGCCTTAGAAGTAGCCACGTGGGTGTCTTGGCTTCTGTTTTCCCACCAAGAATTCAGACCCTATTCCGACAGCACCCCGAAGTGCTGGTTCCCTCCTGGCTTTCCAGTCTCCTTACCACCTCTCTGTGTGACTCTGTACACGCACGGGGTCCGCATCCCTCCTCTTTAAAAGGGAAGCATGAGTGAAAGGAAGAAAAACAGAAAGGACTAGAAAAGATAAGAAAACTCTTGTTATCTCCATGCTAGTTAATCTTGACTATCCACTTGATTGGATAAAGAAATACCTAAGAAATTTGGAAAGCACAAATAAATCTTTCTTTCTCTAAATTGTTTTTCTCAGGTCTTTTATCACAGGGACAGAAGGCTGACTAATCCAGCTTTGTCGTAAATCACTTTTTGTTTCGTGAATCCACATTTTATTTTCCCGCTCACCTAGGAATCAGTGGCCTTATGTCTGGGTCCCCCTCGGGTAGACTTCGTCTCCTGAGATCTGCCCTCCATCCTGGTGGACACATTGCACACCCTATGGATGTGGCACAAAATGTGAGCCCCTGAGGGCCTGAGGAGGGCCAGTGAGGAGAAGGAGCAGCAGGCCAGCAGCAAACTGAGACGGGAATCAAACCTTTACAGAAAGTAATCCTGGGACCATACAGCAGGGTTGGCAGAAAATGAACCCAAAGGTAGAAACAACCAATATGGTCAATAGTATAGGGCAAAGAGAAGAATTGGCAAAAAGGTGGCCAGGTACACAAAGCAGGACAGGGAGGACTCTGATGACAAAGACTTGGGTCAATTGTGTAGCCAGGATGATGAGGAGACATGGGAGGAAGTGTCCAGCCCTGACTTCCATCCCTCTGTAGCATGGCTTCAAGGGGCTATGACTTATTTGTTCCATTAGGTGCTACCCAAAACCTCCCCCTCAGACTGGAAATTCATAGTCACTGTGACACACCTCATAGAAACAGAACTTCTACTTTACGATGCTCTCTACACTGGATCACGCAAAGCATGACATCTTCACATGTGTCCTTCTTAATCGATGAGGCAGCCCCAGCTGCAGTGCGCATCTTGGCCCTTGATAATCTGTCCCAGACAGATCTGTGTACTTTTCAGCCTGTTGTCGGGCACACTGAGCTCTCCGGGGTTCCTGCCAGCCCTATCTCAACGAAGGCCGTGACTCATGGTGTGTGGGGCTGAGTCATGCACTGGAGTTATGTTGAATTAGCCTTAATTTGGTGTTTTCCAGTTATCAGTGCGAGCCTGCCTGCTGGGAGCTTTGTTTGGTTTTCCTTCCTAGCACTTGGAATTCCTTTAATTGGGAGTTGATAACTTCCACAGTGAGCACGTTACACGAGGGAGTAAAAGTTGGCCCAAAGTCAAGCAAAAAGAACAAAACAAATTGGCAGTGAATAGAAACCATATTGGGAAAGACATTAATACTAAGAAAAACCAAGATTTTGTAGATAAAACATTTTTTATTTGCTTCACTGTGAAGCAATTCACTTCCCCTTCTAATTACAGGTCACACGGGAAGATGGCGACCCTGGGGCTCTGGAGAACTGAAGGGTGGGAGCCAGGAGGTTTCATTCTATTTCTCCAAAGTGATGGAAGCTCTATCCACTCATAACCACATGTGCCTCTGAGATTCAATTATGATGGAAAAGAGGAATTAGATCAAAAGATAACACCCAGCACTGAGTGCTTCTACTATTTCTTAATACCCTAGATAAAGAGTAATCCCAGATTGTAACATCATTTTATGTTGATGCAGGATGGTATTTAAAAGGTTTTATAAGTTAATGCCAGTGGAGAATCTAAGAAATCTTCTCAGAACTGAAAATATCTTTAGAAAACTGAACCCAATGGTCCTGGTAACTATGAAACCTGGTTTCTATGTTATTCCAAACAGTAAGAACTCCCTTGTTAAAGGGTTTAAAAGAAGATCTTGGATGTGTGTGCATCCATCATTTTTTCTTTATTACTCTGATTCAATTTAATTTTCACTGGTTTTTCTACTGGTTTTTTTGTTTTGTTTTGTTTTTGTTTCAGAAAGGAATGTTTAAATTTTGCTAAATCTTTTACAGGAATTTTCAGATTTATAAGTATGGAATGCCTTAAATCCTGGGATTTCTATACCCAATAAGAAAGCTGGCTCTGTACTCATTAGTGACAGTTTATTGCATAGTTAACACTTTATTATTCATTCCCAGTGGATCGCACAGAGTTTGTTTTCATTTGATGTTGTAACACATTATATAAAATTCATCTATTTTCAGTCTATATCAAGATACTAATAAAATGAGAATGCCAAATGTTATTTAGCATCCAGCGTAAAGCCACTCTGTGGGTCCGTGATTTTCATGTATTACAGATGTGACTGTAATTCAGAAGTAGATTGCTCTTGAATAGATATGTATTACATTACATTCCAGCTTAGCAAAAATAAATCTATGTCTCTTTCCTGGGTTTCTGGTTTCCTTTACTTTTTCCATTGAATAATATTCATGCAGTCTGAACAATTGTTGAAGCTCTGTGCTAGATATCATAGATAAAGCTGCAAATAAGAGAGACAGGCATGTCCCGTGCTGCCACGAGCCTTACCATCTGAAGAAACAGCCTTTTGCTGAAGGAATCCTTGTACAAGCCCAAGGGTCACTGTCAGGGTGGAAAACTAGAGGTAGATACACTTGTATTACCCTGCAAGCCAGGCTTCCCAGAGCAGGTGGAGCTGGCACAGAGAGGTGGAAGGGACCGAGCCAGATGTAGGGGAAGGTGAGGTGAGAACATTCCCAGCTGAATCTTAGTACAGCTGTCAGGACTGCAAGGAAGCATAGACAGCTCCATCCCTCCCCTGAACCCATGGGTGGAAATCCCACAGAGCTAAAGTGAAATTGGAAGGATCCAGTGAAGAGCCCTTCCTTGGGAACCAGAGGTGGGTCAAAGCCCACAGACCCTGCAGAAATGTGTCTCATTCTGAACGTCTCACTCTTCACATTGAAGGTCCAGGTCTGTGCTTCCTTTTCTCTGCCTGGTCAAGGGGTGGGCAGAGAACATAAGCTCCATTCCAGTCAGGTCCCTGGGCTGCACCACCAGGGACCCTGGTGAGCAGGAGGTGGAGGTAGAGAAGAGTACCTTCAGAGCCCTGGCCCCAGGGCTTCCCGGGCAGCTCAGGAGGAAAAAGCAGTCCCTGGAGAGGGACCACGCCTGGTGGAGGGGCAGTTCTAGGACACAGCAAAGGAAGAGCCTCTCCCTCCAGGAAGCCCACTGCCACACGCACTGGGAGGGCTGTCCCCTCCCTCCGGCTACACAACACCAGCCCAGGGCGAAGGGAGTTCCATAAAGACGCACACTTGGGAGGAAACAGACATTAGAGGAGTCTACTGCAAGCTCCATGAAGAAAATAATCAATTTTTCCATAAAGAACAAAAGCATTGGACCGGAGTGCACAAGATGGGTCAATAACTGATGTGTCCTACTACAATGCTCATAAGAGCATTCTTACCAAGGATGGACAGCACATTGTCACATATAGAGCCAGTTGAGAAGATCCAATTAGAAATACTCAGCAGGAAAAATAAAATATTGGCATAAAAGATTTAATGTAGGGAAGCTGAGAAAGTATCAGAATCGATTCTATAAAAGTTCACAAATAACTGTTGATTAATATTAAGATTCTTATGCAAACAAGTGTTTTTCTTATTCAATATGGAACATAGATGGGTCCTCAAATCTAAATAGAGCAGCACCATATTATTCTATAAATTTCTCTTTTTCATACAAAATATGTATTGTACATATATATCTCATAGCTATTTGTACTGCCATGCCAATACTTATAGCTCGCTTTTTGTTTTATAAAATCATTTTTCTAGTATCTTTCCAGTGTATAAATTTTTAAATATTTATGATTATATGTTCATTATTTAAAAATCAATACAAAAGTTTACATAGAGCAAAGACAAAATTCCTTTTCATCCATGCCTTTATCTTTTATCCATTTACAAATACATACATGTGTTTAAGAATGTGGATACACATGTATATACATAGATAGGTATGCATGTATTTTGTACATGTAGATACATGTGTATGTATTTTATATATGTAGATAGGTATGTATGTATTTTCAGAGCTGTGAATTCAAAGGCTGGGATGACAGAAGTCCCACTGCCTGTAGGCAACGCTACAGAAACACATGGGTTTCCACCCTTACTAGTTTATACATTGGGATGCTTGCAATTCAAATGTCAGTGGAATTAGATGATCTGTAGGGGTCCTTGTTTATTTCTCCCTGAATAATGTTTCTTGGCAACCTTCACAGGGCAGCACATGGAACCCACAGAGGACTAACGAAAGTGACCCATCTGGCATAAAAAGCATCTAGGTATTTCACCATAGCTATTCAAAAATCTTCTTAGTTGAAACTTCTTGTAAAGATAAAACCGTTTGTTTGCTTTAAAGATTTTTTTTCTGAGGAAACGCAGTAATACACAAATGCCTCTCTGTGACAAACAGTGGCAACTGTCACCAGTGTTTGCATATCTTTCCTGGAGAGTTTATGAAGTTTATTAACCTTGCGTCCCATCCTCCAAGAAGCTGGCTGTCCCTGACCTTCCCAAATAGTGCAGTTTAAACATTGGAGCTGAGTTAATGTGTGATATGAAGCAGTTATTGGTCTAAACTTTTTCTACAAACAAAAAGTATATATTTTAGGGAGTATTATCAACTCAAAGGAAACACATAGTTATATGGTAACTATTTAATTTTAATAGTCACTGCAATTCAGAAAAAAATCTCTTTTCTTCTCTTTGCTTTTATGAGGATAGCCTGGCTTTTCCTTTGTGGATATGTCTCTGTTTTAGTTTAACTATATTAATAATAACCTACTAGATTGTAGTTAAAAAATAATATTTGTCCAGAATTTTTACTGTTATGCTCATGAAATTTTATATAATCACTGGAAAAATCTGAAGATATAAAGTTATTTCAGTTCTTGAAATATAGGGCCTTATTCTTTTTAGTGCTGACCAATAACAAGCTTACCTCTTAGTTACACTTGTTAAATATTAACCTGTCCCCCAAAATTCATAAATTATACAGAGAATTTTTTTTATTTCTTCTTTTTCTTCAGTTACTTTATATCCAAAGACATGAGAACCAGGACCAAAAAAGAAGCAAAATATAAAGACAGGGCAATAAAGAACGTACATGCAATTCAGTGTAAATAGTTTCCAGTAAAAGACAGGAAATAATGCTACCAGTCATACAAGTGGCTGAATAAACACCAGTTAAGTTAATCAAAGGTTCATGTTGCCCTTATTAAAAACAAAGTAGCTCTCCCTCTCTTTGGCCCCGTGGAATATTCCAGGTGGCTGTGGAGGGAGGGCCTCGTGCTGTGAGACCCGCATGGAGCCCCTAATCTGAGGCTGTGCAGGTCGTGTCCCGGGGACATTAAGCCTTCGCAGGCACTGGTGTCTCTTCTCAGGTCTCGGAGAAAGCACTCACTGCTTAACTCAGACTCCTTCAGACAGGCATGTCCTTGAGATACTGTGTAATTAAGATAATAGCCTAAAAACATTACCTGACATTTGCACGAGGACTTACGGTTTATAAAAAATTTTCACATATTTTAATGCATCTCCATAAAACTTCTGTGAGGTACACAGAGCAAAGGTTACAATTATACAGCCACTTGAACCTGCCTTTTGCTCATGAATATCCTCACAAAATTAGACAACATTTGTAATTTGTGTCTTGTAAAGCAACAATGCCTTTGTTAAACCCCAAAGTTCAGTGGCCCAGAGCAGGCAAGTAATTCATTTCCAGTTTCACAGGTGGAGTACTCAGCAATTCTGCACCAAAAATGCAAGATCTTTGACTCATAGTTGACTGCTTATCTCCCTGTGTCCTAGGCAACCAACCTGGAGTCCAGTTTCTACAGATTCTCTTGTAGATCCCACTTTCCTTTTCCCAGCCTCCTTTATAAAACATAAGTAAATGCACATTCTAAGGGCATTAATTAGAAAATTCTCTGTCATTTGCCTTCATGGTTTTCTTCCAGACTCTTCAATGAAATATAATCTTCCCTAGAAATAAAATTAAAGTTCTGCACATGATCCCTCCCATTCCATGTCATCATTTAGCACAGCATCGGCACTAGTCCAAGTGTCTGTGACATGCCCAGCACATCTGTGTGCTTTCTCGGAGGAGTGGGCTGAGGCTCCCACAACGTGACAAGCTGGCACCGTCCTCTGCTCCTGTCACGGGAGAGGGCACTGCACATCCATGAAGGCTGAAGAATTTGTCGAAATTCACTACACACTGTCATTAAGTGGCAGAGCCAGGATTTATGCCCTGACAGATGGGATTCCTAAAAATGTCCTATCAGCCATTATAATTCCTCTCTACACTTATAGGAATTTGAATTTGCAAATTTAACATTATCAAGCTATGATAATTCAAAACCTCAGGAAAAAGGCAGGCCTGAACTCCAGATACCTTTGAAAGCAGCACCCTGCAGCCCACCTGCCCCTGGGGATGGTAGAAAGACAATGTCTCGGATGCAACACCCAGGCGTTGTATTTTAGGCTTGTGTAGGAATTTTTGAAAGCTCTTGCTCAATGAACGTTTTTAGACATAATGTTTATTACTGACTGGAGCCCAAACTTCATGAAGTTACATGTTACTTGTAGGTTTTGTTCAGTAGAGATGCAAACAATTTCTCTGGTTGAAATCACAAGCCCAAAAGATACCATTTTATTGTTAACCACACTGGAATCTGACCTAGATACCTAACTTTATCTTTGCTCAGTGCATTTCTCCTCCTGTTCCTTTAATTAATGAGCTAGATAAACCTTTGATGCATACTTATTTTCTGTTTGTGTAACATTCATGTTTTAACATGCTTGACAGTGATTTCTGGAGATGACCAGCCCTATGCTCACTCAGCTTCCACAAGTTGGTCATGAAGGGAAAAAGCAGGCACACAGTGGTCGCTTGAATCAGTCTGTCCTAAGGACTGAGTCTCTGGGGAAAGCTACTTACACTGCACAAAGTTCCAGAAAAATCTAAAATGAGCTACCCAGTGTTGGACTACCTTTAGGAGAAGTCCTAAACTGTACCATACTCCACTCACTAACAAGAACACGGGAGGGTGAGAGTCAGAAACATCAGCCACGCAAACCCATGGTTACCTCTTCCCTGTGCAGATTTAAAACGCAGCTCACGGGGACTCCAACCAAGAGGGAGAGGTGACCGCCTGCTGAGGACCAACGCGTGCTTTAAACAGCCACAGATCGGAAGCAGAACCCAACCCAGGGGAGAACATAGTCACTCAGGAATGCTCTGCTCTGCTCTGCTTTCAGCCGTTCTCTTTGCACCAAGCAAAGAGGTGTTGGGAGGAGGAGGAGTCATTTGTGTTTTCGCAGGTTTCTTGGCTCGTTAGCTTGATTTTAGAATGATTCAGGGCCATATAGGGGTAAAAACCTCTAGTAATTCGTGTCAGACTTCCATTTCCTCTCAAAGTAGCAGGGTCCCATGGCTTTATTAGCTAGTAAACCTGTCAGCTACAGTAGAACAAAGATAATGGTCGGAATTCTCTTAAATGAATGGTTTGATAACCAAATGGCACGAAGACTCATGAATCAGGAGTTTCTATGAATATCAACTTCTTGACGCACCGAAAGCTTTGTCAAAGAATTCTACTCTAAGTAATCATTTTTTTTTTTTAATTTGTTTTTTGGTACCAGGGATCGAACTCAGGACCTTTCGCTTGCAAGGCAGGTGCTGGAACCACTAAGCTAAATCCTTTGCTAAGTAATGATTTATTAATAAATTCACAAACAGTTTCACTTTATCAGCATTGATACCGATTTCTCTAGTTACAGATAATTTTGATGGTCATTGGTGATAGGGCTGCCAAATACCAAAACATTTCCTGTATCATCTCATGTGTGCTGAAGAGTAATAAATAATAGCTAAAAATAAACAAACATAAAGGGATAGCAACAAAAACTCCCAGAACAGTGTTCTGTGACAAAGCACTTGATCTTTACATGAAGTCATCAGTCTTGTGTTGGAGCCAGTGGTAGGGCGGTAGCATCAATGCTTGTGTGTGAAAAATGTTATAGTTCTTAAATTTCATTTTAGGCACTTGCATGCCATTTAGTGCACAGGTTATGACACTTATGGGGGTGGTTTACGTCCACTGTCACTGGTTATGTCAAATGTCAAGGTGCTCCGGGACAGGAAAGATGATTAAATTTAGGATTAAATTTAAATCTGTTCTAAATTTTGGTATCATCAGTTTTGATCTCCTTCCTCCAGCCCCGCTCTGGGGTGGCCCTGACTCTCTTAGCGGATCAACTCATCCACGCCCCAGGCACAGAGCTTGATGACAGATGAGTCTAGGGCACTGCGGGCTGGGGACTCACACACCCAACTTCCACTCAACTGCTGGGGCAAGAAACGTCCCGGGGGCAGGATGCCACTTCTGATGAACCCCTGGAAGTCAGTGTTGTGTCTGGGTTTGAATCAGTTTCTGCTCCTCTAAGTGGAGATTATTATTTTACCATCTTCACAGAGTTTTGCAAGTAAAGAAATCCATGCAAAGCAATTAGAACAGAATGTGACCCCAAAAGGTGACCAGAGAAAACTGCCTGTTGGTGTCATCTACCCCTCGATTAGCAGTTAAGTGAAGACATGCTCTTTTTCATTCGAGCCACTTTATACTGAATTTCTGTTTCACATAACAAAAAAAATATAAACTGGATGATAAGGAATTATTTGCTTTTCTTCCAGTCAGTGCAGCAAACATACATCATAAAGATCATGGCACCAAAGTACATGGCTTGGTTAGAAAGAGGCAAATGAGGTCGTGTCATAAATCTATCCTGCTCTTCTCCAGAGAGGGCGACTCTTTCTGTAGGAAGTCAGGGCATTCAGGATTACGTGGAGGCCCTGTTGAAAGCCAAAAGCCTGCTCTCTAGGTTTCTGAGGTGCCTTGTGTGTGCCCACTTGGGCAGCTCACGGAGACCCCTGGCCTAAGCGCTGCTTCCGGGGCCTGTGAGGCTGTCTCTGGATCCGTAGGCACTGGTAGTCAGTCCCCTGAGAGCTCCAGTGGGAGAAAAGGCCAGGGAAGAGGGAGACCCTATCTCTCCTCAGCACTCGGTCTGGGGCATTTCCTGCCATCTTCTCCCACCTCGGGCTTGGCCCGAACACTGTCTCCCTGGGTCTCAGACCTCAGACTCGCTGAGTTTCACCATAGTCTTCCCGGGTCCCCAGTGCACAGATGGTAACTTAAGGAATTTCTCAACCTTCGTACGCATGTGACCAGACTCCTGGTAAGAAAATGAGAGAAAGAGAGACAGATGGAGAGGACTCTCCTCTTGGTTCTATCTCTCTGGAGAACCCTAATTTAGCAGGTCTGGGTGTGCATTTCCACCAAGCTCTCAGGAGCCCCAGGTGCTGCAGGTGCCATGAGCACACTTGGAGAGCTGCTCTTCTGAGGAGGCACGGAGCCCTCCCTCTGAGCAGGCTGGGCTCACAGAGCGGTGCTCTCTCCGTTGGCGGTCCAGGAAAGCCACAGAGGGGCTGCTGATGCTGGAAGCCCTGGCTGAATTCCCTGCCCTAGCAGATCTTCAGCTGTCGGATTTGTTCTCTTAGGATCAGTTCAGACCACTTTACCTGGCTCTTATTAATTTATTTCTCCCTCAAAAGCAAACATAGAATATCTTTAAAATCAATAAGATGAGAGTTTCTGCTGTTATAATCCCTTGTCAGTCAAGCTACTCAGAGCGGGAAAATAATTGGCTAGAATAAAATATATACTTGGAAGCAATTGCCCAGTGACATAGCTGGGACCTATGGAAAACCCCTAAAAGTGGAAGACGGCTGTTGACTATCTTGAAATAGGATTCATTTTCTGGCTTTTACAGGTGATATTTATTTCCTTGCCAGTTATTGGATATGTGTTTTTTGCAAAATTTATACAAGTTATTGGGACAATGGAAGGGAAGAGCTGGTGAGAGAAAGGTGTTATAAACTTATTAAAATGACTTAGCTCTGAGTCAGAAAACTGTACATGGAGTGTGTCAAACATGCTGAGATATTTCAAATCTCTCATGTTTTTCATTTTCTCTTTTGTAAATTAGAAGATTTGACTAATTGCAGATTTTTTCAAAACAGCCAAAGGGATCAGTTTGCATAGAACACACTGAATGAATGAAGATTCTAGTGATCATTTCCCAATATATTGAGGTAAGGATTATTTTGTTTATTAATTTTATGATTACTAGAATGAAAGAACCACTAACACCAAACCAATGTCTTTTATCTTATTTATCGGAAGAGATACTCTTAAGACTTAGATCTGTCCAGATAAAACCTTTCAACTTAGTTTTAACAAAAGAAAGAAAAAGGAAAAAATGGTTTTTCCATGCTAAAACCTCATGGGCCATGTTTTATCCCCGCAGAAAATGTTAATGGCTCAGTAAAACTACCCTAAATTTATGGGTTTGTTTAAATAAAATGGCTAAATATAGTGGTATAAAAACACCACTATGACAAGCAACAGAAAACTCATCTTGCAATTCCCCCCAGTGTGAGTGAACACTCCGGGTAAGGGAAACTAACAGCAAAATGGAACTGGGGAGAGAAAATTGAATAAGTAGGGGAGTAGTGTGTTTGTCAGCTTTCCCGTTGCTGGGACAAAATACTCGACACCCAGAACTTAGAGAAGGAGGGGTTCACTTTGGTCTCATTTCAGCAGATTCAGCCCATGGTCAACGCCGGTTCCAAAGCGAAATACCACGGAGGACACACCTGGCAGAGGAGAGCTGCCCACCGCACCGTGACCAGAAAGCAGAGGAAGAGACGGGCCCGGGGCCCGGGACTAGGGTCTACCCTCCCCAGTCTGGGTCATGCCCAGTCGGCCAACGCTTCCAGCCAGGCCTCTCCAAACCACACAGACAGTGGGAGCTCCCAGGCTAAGGCACTGGTGCGTATGACGCCCCGTGATCCAATCCCCTCCCAAGGTCCTGCCTCCGAACCCCAGATCTGAAGCATAGCAAACAGGAAATGAGATGTGAACGTCACCCCATCATTCTCAATGCCATGCCTCAGTTCCCCCATCCCTACACAGGCAGAGAGAATATCACAGATTTTAGAGCTCTATTGTTATTGCTGTTACTGACCCACAAGGCATTCCAAGAAATTTGGTCCTTGGAAAAAGTCAGTTTCAGTGTGTTCATTTTACAGATATATCATAAAAAATTAACCTAAGTAATGTTCTGAAATAATTACCTAGTTATAATCAGCTGAAATAAAAGCCAATAGGGCAAGCACAAGGACCCGAGTTTGATCCCTGGTTCCAAAAAAAAGAAAAAAAAAGCCAATAGGGTTTTTTTTGTATTCCTGTAAAAAAAACTATTAGAAAATTTAAGTGAGATGCAAACAAAAACAGGTGAGTTTTTTGGCAATAATTCCAAAAATGTGCAGCAGGACAAACGAGAGGGGAGCTGAGGACCTGCAGGAGCCCAGGCACAAAGGACTCGGCCGGCAGGGACAGCGTGTGGGGACCAGGCTCTGTGCACTGGGGCAGAACCAGCTCTGGCTGCTGTTCACAGGTGGCAAGAGGGGCCAGGAAGTGTGGAGCCCACACCGTCCAGGTGTCAGCTGGGGCCTGGCAGGGCTGCTGGCGTGGTGCTTGGCAAACCGGCGTGTGGACATGAAAGCTGTTAAGCAAAGTAACCCCACGTTCATAGGCTTTGCAGATTCCTCCGGATCGTGACCCCTCTGCCGTGTCAAATCCAGATATAACAAAGTATTTAAGGCCCTCTGCGTTAAGTTTCATTTATTTTTCTCATTTTCGCCTCCAAAGCCTTCCAACCCAGGACTTTGCCATTAACAAAGGAAGATAAAGATGGGGCGCTGCCCTCTGTGCCCCCCACTGCCACCGTCTCCACACCCCGATGTCCCTCCTTCCCAACGCAGCACGCACTTTCGGGTGTTCACTTTTCTTCCCAACAACATGAAATTGCTTTAGTACAGGCCAGGTCTTGCATTATTTGTTCAGTCCATTTTCGATTAAAAAAATGACTCAATATCTCAAGAAGTATTTAGAGCACACCTTGGGTTGGGTAATATGTGTGGAATAATAAGTATTTATGGGTTTTGAAGTAATGTAGCCTGTGTGACATCTTGTACATGGGTGGCGTCAGTCCATGGCGGCTCAATATGTATCTCATTTTCTGAGGCACATTGTGTCATGTTTTGTTCTGATGGAAGAGAAGCTCAATAAAATTGTGCTAGATTTAAGCTCAGGTCCCGCTGTCCAGGGTCTCATAGCTTCTAGATTGGTGTTCTCACTGCACATTTCCGACTTTCCTTAGGAAATAATATTCAGCTTTCGGAAAGTGTCTGGGTATATATCTTCTCTTCCCTTCCCTCACTCATTTCTCCATGGGTTTTTACTCTATTTTTCTTCTCTCTATTCTCCTTGTTGTAGAAATTCTTATTTATAACCCATAACTGACATGAAAGATAAACAGAACCAATACTAAGTATGTAGAAACGAATGGTTCAAAGAAAATAGGCTAAAATGTTAACAGCAGGTGGGCATTTTGTTTTTCTTTGGTCGGTTGGTTTTTGACAACTGTTCGTTAATGACCATGTGTTGCACAGGCAATAAACACAATCTTTAGGGGTTAATTTTGTGAAAAATATTTTGACTTTTTCTTTCCCTGGACTCTAAACTTAATTCCTCACTCTCCTGTCCACCACCAGGTTAGCTGAGGTCACCATTCAGACAAGGAGCCATGAGGGTGCAGGGGTTGGGGACAACATGACTGGCAGGTTATAGACCACTGGGGACGTGCACTTTGCCCTTCAAGAGTGTGTATGTGAGAGCCTGAGCATTGCACTGAGAAGTGTTCACTGGTTTGGGGTGAGGGAGAGGAGGAAGCCCCAGGACACGTCTGACCTTTCCGAAGCTTTCTTCCGGTCTAAATTTCCTGCCATGTCATTTTCCCGGGTGCGTTCATGTTCATCATGTTCTCATTTCTACAACCAAATACCCAAAGCAGGCTGGTTTTCAGGGAGTGGAGATGGATTACCCCCAGTTCTGGAGGTTCCAGGCATGGCGCTGGCTTCTGCTCGGCCCTGGTGATGCATGAGCTGGCCGATTCCCAGGTGGCAGTGGGCATCAGACGGCCAGAGCCGGAGCACCCGTGCCTGGCTGCAGGCCTGCTTTCTGTCCCTTGATCATACCTAACCACATTCACGAAAATGTTCAGAAATGCTTCATCCTTTGGCAAGCGAAACACTAAGCAGAGCAAAGCCACCTTTCAGTGCAGCGCATACAAGAGACCCCTGCCACGGCACGGGGGACATCAAGACCAAATATCCGGCTGCTTTAATAATGCATTAAAAATCCCTCTGGACGTCTCGGAGGACGTTTGTGCCACAGGAAATTTGAAACTATTTTATCTGGGCCATTTCATGCTTGTTCGCTTTGACAATAGAGCACAGTATTGTGTCTTCATCTCAATTTAAAATCCGAGCATGAGCATGGTGATGCTCACCTATCACTTCCGCCACTCGGGAGGCTGAGGTAGGAGAAAGATTGCAAGTTCAGTGCCAGCCTGGGGAACATAGCAAGACCCTGTATCAGAAAAACACATCAAGTAGATTTTAAATTCTGCAGAGAGTTAAAAAAACATGAAACTGTGTTGCTTAAATACTCACACCATCTCTTTAGTTACATCTCTCACCTCTGCTCTCTCTGTCTCTCTCTCTCTCCATTTTGTTGTTTTGTTTTGTGTGAGCTGAATTTCCATCTCTGCGTGTAAATAATCACTAAAGAGCAGTTTAAGAAAATAAGCGGACTGTAAGCAGCAGCAGTAGGGGCTAGAGGGCTCTGAAAGAAGCTCATTGTATTTGTTCAGCTTTTAAAAACTACCAGCTCTTGTGCCGGGCGTGGTGGTGCACACTGTAATCTTAACACTTCAGAGGCTGAGGGAAGGAGATAGCAGTGAGTTCAAGGCCAGCCTGAGACCTTGTCTCAAAAAAAGGACATAAAGTGTTTGTGTGTGTGTGTGTGTGTGTGTGTGTGTGTGTCTTCATATGTATATGAACCCTTGTTACTTTGACAAAACTGAAAATATCTAAGTATAATAAAAAATTTCAAGGTATTTATATAGTTTGTATTGTTATTCACAGGTAGCAGAAAACACAACTAAGGGGAAGGGGGAAAAATAAGAACCAAGAGAGATTATGTAGAGGTGCAAATTCCCAATGATGAAGGTCATTATACTGTACACCTAAAATGTACCAATAAAATAAAAATTTTAAAAATGAAAACACAACTAAAATTTCTATTTTCCATGTTTCTGGTTGTGCTTGCCTCTCCACCCAGACATCTTTTGTTTGTGAATCATAACAACTGTGTAAACAGGGCCGGGGATTTAGCTCAGTGGTTCTGCCACCTGCCTCGCAAGTGCAAGGTCCGAGTTTGATCTCCGGTACAAAAAAACACAAAACAAAACAATTGTGTAAACACAATCTCTTCCCATCTCCAATCCCAGCACATTCAAACCAAAACTGTTTGGAACGATCAACCTGGAAAATGTTAACTGAAGTCTTAGGACACTTCTGTAAGAAATTTATAAGTAAAATGATGAGGAGACAAATGCACTTTGCTTCAGAGAGGGCCCACAGCACATCTTTCTGAGCGCCTCTGCACACAGGAACACCGAGGAGCGAGGGCTTTTCTCTGCAGGCCTCCTCCACCAAGAAAGGATCCCCAACCTACCTGAAAGAAAACATCTAATATTCTGCATTGATCTTCAACGTTTAAAAGTAGGTGCCGGAAATCAGTTACAAATACAGCTTCCCCTCCTCTCTAATCTTATAAGATAAACAGTACCGTGGACCCCTGACTTATGAATTCAATTCATTCCCGAGGGCTGGTTGTGACTCAAGTTGGTCAATGAAGGCTCAGGCTCCTGAGCCCACACAGCCTTCAAAGTCTCTCTCCTGTATCAGGCAGATCTCAGTGTACTTAGAGAGACACTGGGCCAGGATTTCTCAATTAACCCCACATAGGAAGATGCTGTCATGTTCCTTCCAGAACTCTTTAAGGGTTAAATCTGTGTCTGAGACCACCTGGAAGCACAAGCGGCCAGCATTTGGGTTGTAACTCAAGACTTTGGTCATAAGTTAAAACTAAAATTCTAGTCGTAACCCGAGTTGTTCATATGTTGGGCCAGTCGTAGCTTCAGGGTCCACTGCAGTTGGAAAGCAAGACTTGGAGGGGTGGGTGGTGACCGCTCACACAGTTGGCATGGAGTTGACGCTGTAATGGCCCCTCTTGCCCAGAAGAAGGTAGGCAGGTTTTTATCTTTTTCTAATCAGCATTTAATGTTAAAAGGTTTCCAAACATTTGTTGAGTAATCTAGATCTTTAACATCAACAGAGATTAAGTGTTCCTTTCACACCAAGTTATTAAAACCAGTTTGACACATTCAGTGTGTATGTCTGGCTACTCCAGCACAACCAGAGCTAAAGAAGTGGGAATACAGCTGAAGGGACTCAATTTTCAACTCAAAATGAAGGCTTCTACCTGCTGCAGTAGAGACAGGGTGTGGAGCGATGCCCGCAGCTTGCTCAAGCTCATCGAAAGTTAGCAGGGATTACTGGATGAACAAAGTGCAGAGATGCTGACCGCAGTAGAGATGTCACCGTAAAAGCGGTTCACGTTTTCTATTTGTTTGAAAACATTCAAAAAAAAATACTGGGAAAAAACAAAGCATCTAGCTGACATTTCTAATACAAAAGTAATGAAGCTGCAAGTCACATGCATATATAATTTTCTTTTTTTATACATATATAATTTTCAATTTGCTGATAGCCACATTAAAAAAGAAATAGGTGAGATTGATAATAGATTTTATCTTGTTGGTGGGAGTATAAACTAGTACCATTCCTATGAAAGTCAGTGTGGCGATTCCTCCAAAAAACTAAAATTAAAAATTCCATTTGACCCAACTATTCACCTTCTAGGCATCTTCCTGAAAGAGTTAAAGACATCATATTATAATGATCCATGCACACCCATGTACACCCAGTACAATTCATAATAGCTAAATCTTGGAAGTGGCCTGTATGTTCACCAATAGATAAATGGATAAAGAAAATGTGGTATTTATACACAGTGGAGTACCATTCTGCCCTAAAGAAGGATAAACTTGAGGCATTTGTAGGTAGATGGATGTATCTGACAACCACAATGTTAAATGAATTAAATCAGACACAAGTTTACACATCACATAGTTTCTCTTACATAAGAAACTCAAAGAATAAATAAAGAACAAAATAAAAGACAGTAAGAAGTATGAAGATGGATCTTTTACAGATGGCACGGGGATTAACAAATGGAGGGAGGAGGGAAGAGAAATGTACATGCACCCATCCACACAGGAGTATAAATATTATGTATGGTAAACATGGACTGATAAAAATACATAAACTTGCAAAAATATATTTTATTTAAGCCAAAATTAAAATATTATTTTCAACATGAAGTCAGTTTTTAAAGACATTCTTTCTTCAGTCTTCAGCATGTGGTGCTTTGCACTCACAGAGCGTCTCCGTCCACACCGCCCACTGAGCTCGCCGGCCACGCCGGTGGCCTCAACACAGCTGCCCTGGCGGTGGTGTTCCTGAGCTTCCTCAGAGCAGCCCTGTACAGCAAGTGTAGTGAAGAGCTGCAGAAGAGGTATAATAAATTGCAGCGATTGTACAGTAAGTCCTTGGTTAAAAAAAAAACTTACATAAAAGTTGTATACAATTAAAATGTGTATCCTAATAAGTTTCTCCTGATTATTTGGGGAATAAGGAAACAATCCATTTGACATGTAATATGGAACAAACGCCTATAAACACACACTTTTAAAAAGCTACCAACTCTTGTTCCCTCTACTTTCTTCATTTTGCCATAGTTATGAACAAAATAGCACACACAATGAGGAAAAATAACATGTTTTCCAAATCTTGAAAAATATTTTACCTTGTTCCTTGCATTTTCCAAGCATTTGTATCGTTTTTCTCTCTTAAACTTATGCTGTGAGAACACATTGCTCTAACTTTATTGCAGTAGTCTAGACATAAAAATAGAAAGGCAGACAACATCACATTCAGATGCCTCAATTTCTCTCCTGTCTTGAGTCGGAATTTCTAGGATTAGAAATAACTGAGTAACCAATCTTTCCCTAGAGAATGAAAACATTACCGAAAATCTTAAGGCTCATAAAAACATTCCTTCCTGTAACACATGCAGCAGTAAAATCTGAATGAAGAATTTCTGTCCTAATTCCTTAGGGACTTACAGCAAATGTAATTATGTTTTCAATGAGAAGACAAAAATCAACCTTGAATTGTATTAGACTCATCTGGTGTATTAGGGTTCATATGACTGAAGCTGGAGCAGGCCCCGTCAGGGACCTGGGCTCGCTGAGCTCGGAGCTTTGTCTGCCTTCCCAGAGCCTCCTTCTCGTGGGTGGGGCTGCTGCAAGGCGATTGGATCACTGGCCTCTTAGGAGGTGGGGTTTGGCGAGAAGAGGCTGTCACAGGGGTGTGGTCTAGAAGGGCTCCGCCCTTCTCGCTGCTTCCCGTCCTCCATGCCTTGAGCCCTCTCCTCTGCCCACCCTCCACTGCATTCTGCCTTGGATCCGCTGGCCGAGGACTGAAACGTGAGCCAAAACAAACCTCCCCTCCCTTAACTTACTGGTGCTCAGTATTTTGTCCCAGCAACAAGGAACGTGACTAAGACAGCTGTGCCAATGACCAGATGCTAGCGGACATAGTGTATGATTCCCAATCCTAGGCGTTTGATTATGGACCCAGGTCCTTTGCCATCTGTTTTCCTTTGTTTGTTTGCTTGTTTGTTTGCATTTTGTTTTTCAAGACGGGGCCTCGCTTTATAATTCCGACTGGCCTCAAACTCGTTATCCTGCAGCTGCTCAGAGATCACCTACTCCAGGTAATCCGTGCTGAGGTCTGAGTTTCTTGCAGTAAAAGACACCCCCTCAAGCTTGACCCCCCTCAAGCAGTCCCCTCTGCTTCCAACACGCTTACCCCATGTTTCTCGCCACTGTCTGAAGCAGCTCTGGGAGCCTCTTTCGTGAGAGTCTGGTTACTCTGCTTTGGCTGCCTTGATGGCCTGAACTGATTCAGAATACTGACTTTTCGTGGTTGTTTTGACCTTGGGGAGGAGCCAGAAGTCAGCGCCAGATTCAGTGACTAAGGTGGATGAGGACAGTGTCGTGTTTTTACAAGCCCGCCATTCTCTTGGATGGCATGCTGCAGCAGCATTCACCACATTGTTTATCACATCTCATAAAGACACTCACGAAAGTAGACTTCCAGAACTGCTTCTGAAAGGAGCAAGATCCATGGGTTAAATGTATTCAAAGCAAGGGGGAATATTTGAAGGGAATTAATGGCAATTTGCCTTTTACTGTAGTAATTTTTATTTAAATATTCACCATATAGTCCAATCACACCTTGTATTTATTTCAATGTCTAGGAAATCATATTTCCCCTTTGGTTACATTTTCTCTTTCCTTTTGAGTTCTCAAAATGTTATTGTGGGAAAAGTTTAGATACTTTTTTCTTTAACTTGAGTAATTCCAGATTTTATATCCTTCAGTAAAAAATGGGTGTAACACCACCTTAGAAAGGTGTGAGAATAAAGTGAAATCATGTTTTGAACAATAAGGGAAAAGAGCATGTCACCAACAATAAATGTTGCTTTTCTTTCCATATGCCTTTTTTTTTGTATTAAATTCTTTTATTGGTACATTGTAGGTATACAACACAATTACATTTCTCATTGGGAATTGTACCTTTACATAATGCATCTTGGTTCTTATTTTTTCCCCATTCCTAGCCCTCCCTTCACTCCCTCCACCCTTCCCTGTTTACAAAGACTTTATTTCCATTTTTTCCATTTCTCAGCATTTTTTCCTTTCCCTTCTTTCCTTTCCCCAGCCCCTCCCACTACCCCTATCCCTTTGGACCTTTTCTTCCTATTTTACATTATCGATTATTCATTCTAATCATTGGTACATTTTAGGTATACAATATAATGACATTCATCATTGGAAATTTGCACCTTTACATATGCCTTTTTTGAAGTAAAAAAATTCAGATAAATATAGCATCACTTTTAAGCCATCTGATAGGGTATGTCTACATACATAATGTCAGGAGTCATCCTTTGAAATTAAAAGTAAATAAAGCAGTTGGCCCTGGACAACAAGAGTCTGATTTATTTCACAAGTAGCTCAACAGCATCTCCAGGACTCTGCTGCTTATGAACAAGAGTTATAATAAAATCATTTGTAATTTTTATTTTCTTGTTTTCTTTCCCATATAGTACAATAAGTCAGATCCTTCATTTTAATCTTGTCATAAAATACAAATGCTTTATAGAACAATACCTTGATGATTCATAATTTAAACCAGGGTCTGCAAACCAACATGCTAGAAACACCATCACCTATAAAATACAATTTTCAAAAAATTTGAGACAGTTTACAAGAAATACAAAAAGGATAAAAGAGCATGCTAAATTTTACCTTGGCAGGTTTCGTAAAAAGGTTGCTGTCCTTAATTGTTCTATTCTGAAGTATTTACAGATAAGATGATAGGATGTCAGAGATTTGCTCTGACACAGTACTTTGGAAAGAAGTAGATGGAGCTACAGATAGATGGAAAGAGATTAGAATCAAGCGATGATAGCAAATGCTGTGAAATAGGGAAGCTGGGATTCGACCACTGTTATATCTACTTATACCTATTATATCTTTTGATATATATATTTAAAAGATTTTATAACAAAAAGACTTCTTAAAAATAAAAAATCTGAAATTAAAAGTACAGAATGGAGTTAAATACTTCAGTCTTGCCTTACTTTTGCTGCAAGCAAAACAACAAAGCAAATAGCATGGGGAAAAGCTGCCTGTCTCCCACCCAGGGTTGCACACAGAGGGCCTGCTGGGGACTGGCGATTGGGGGGTGCCCACTGCAGGGCAGAGTAACCCGGCACAGGGCTGGGGGTGGTCTGCATGGCAACCCGGTGGGTAAGGCCAGATCATTCCATGCCTTCAGAGGAGACAGAAATCACGATACGTACACTGTATTTGCCACTTTTTCCCATTGCTGGAACAAAGTACCCAATGTGTGAAGCCCAAAGGAGAAGCTTATTTGCCCCCTGCTTTCCGAGGGTTCAGTCCATGGCTGCCTGGCTCCAGAGCAGGAAGAGTATGGAGGAAGGGGGTGGTCAAAGAGAGCTGATCAATCCATGGGGGCCGGGAAGTCCAGAGGGAGGGAAAAGAGCCCATGTCACCCTTCCAAGTCACACCCCAGTGCCCCTCTTCTGGCTGGACCCACCCACAAAGAGCATGTTCATCTATGAACCCCCCATCGATGAATCCACCAATCAGCACGGCAGCGCCTGAGACCCAGCTGCCTGCCAAAGCCTACTTTGGATCACCCGAGACTGGGGGACATTTTAGATCTACACTGCAACAAAATATCTTCCTGCAAAATGTTACCAGTTAATATCAATATCGCCTAAGTCACTGCCTGGGTGAGTTCTACGCAGCTCAAATGGAACAGGACGTCATGCAGACTGATTCGCAGTGACCCACCTTGTCACCTGCACGCCCGCCTCCTGGTCACTATGGGGGTTCGTGGGTGTCCTCCGTCCACAGGGTGTGCCCAGGAGCCGCTTTATTTGGGGAATGGGTCCTACTGCATCGACTCATGTGCAGTCTTTCTCTGTGCTGAAGCTCTCCAGACTGGCCTCTGCCTGGGATGAGCACTTGGATCTGCAATCCCAGGCTCCTACTCAGGCCCCTCAGCCAGATCTGGACTGCTGCCCTCAGCAGAGACTTCCAGGAGCCCCGCCCTGCTCCTAAACATCTGCTCATCCAGGAGCCTGCTTGGGAGGCAGTCGATTCCTAGCTATGTGGAATATTAATTACTGTGACTTGCTAAATACAGAAAAGAAATGTTTTCCTCCTCATTCAAGACAGCTTTCTCCGGCCTCCTCTGAACCTCAGCCCCTTTAGAGGGCTGTGTGGTTTGTTGATCACCTACAGTACCCAGGTTGTACATAAACACATCCGGTGTTTGGCCTTCAGACCCTTGGTCACTTCCCCAGCCCATGCTGTGCATAATGATGCCAGGCCTCTCAGGGGCCTTTTCATTAGTACTTGTCTACTGGTCTCCAGGCTCAGGGTGGTCATATAAGTGCTTATTTGGTTAGGATTAATTTGCCTAAATCTTGCTATTTGTACTAAAATTCAGTGCACAGTTGTTAGATGCTTAAAATGTTGCTTCGAAAAACAGAGACCTACATTTACAGTGGTAGGGAGATTTACCAGTGGGATTTCTACAACACATCCTGGCCCAAGGGGTGCAAGGCCTCACAAGGTGGGGGGAGACTTGTGGAGCCAGAGAGAGCTGTCTGGAGAGCAGACACCCAAAGACCAGGGGCCCTCTTAACGCATCATGTGCGCGACTGCAGTGTTTTTACAGTGCCTGTGAAGACGTGTTTAATGTTATGAAGCAGACATCAAAGTTTTCTCATTTAATTATAAACTTGAGCTTGGGTTACTTTGGTTTTTTTTGGTTTTGGGTGTTGTTTTGGTTTTTTTTTTTACCAGGGATGGAACTCAGGACCTTGCGCTTGCGAGGCAGGTGCAGTGCCACTGAGCTACATCCCCAGCCCTATTTTGTAAAATAATAAGTCAAAATATTAAAAAGGGAGTTTGCCACACACATGCATCAACTATCTCACGTATTCAGGACACCGCCCCAGAGCGCTTGCCTCTGCTCAGTGCAGCCCAGCAAGCCAGAATTTCTGCTTGGAGCGTGCCCCATGTGGGCGCTGCTCCAGGCTGGTGCAGCACGGACGGCAGGTACGCGTTACTCACCGAATTAGGAGTTTAGGCAGTGATTGTCTGTACTTCACTGGAAAGCAGATATAGAGATGCCCAGGTCACTCTGTAAGGAATGCATAAAACTCACTGCACGTTGTCTTAGCAGCGAACATTTCCCCCAGATAAACAAAATAACATTCAGACAAACCAAGCAGCTGCTGAATAATCAGAAGCTTAAAGGAGCCAGTAGTGGTTTTCACGTGACACTAAAGTACCTTGGCTGCCTAAAATCACTCTGCCCGTCACTACGCCCTTGACTAACTGCTACTTTCTCCTTGTTCTATGAAAACATGCCACGCTAGAAAGACAACTGTGTTTCCATGCTGAGTGTCATTCCTGACGCTTCTTATTTACATCTCTCCCATGGGTACCATGGGAAGGCTCATTCCCACCAGGTCCTGCAGTGAATTCCACCTCACATCGCAGCTCCTTCCCCGGGCGGGGCAACTCAAGGTGGAGCCCTAGCCTCTCATGCCCAGGGCTCTGGGTTCCATCGCAGAAGCTCAGGCCTGCAAAACTGGGTGGATTACTAAATAATACACATAAAACCCCTCCCCGTCAGCATCAGCCTCTCACTGCTACTTGTAGATTTTAAAGTGTTGATGGATAAGCATCTCAGAGGAAAGACAACACAGTGACAGAGAAGAAATTCAAGTCTTGGCAAGTTGCAAATTTTCATGAATTTTCTAGGCCAGCAAAAAAAGATTTCAATACCAAGGGCTTGTCAGAATGCATCATTTGCACTAAAAGATAGAAAAAATAGCATTAGGAAAGTCGTAAGCAAAGGCTTCCAATTTTTTTTGGATGTCAGAACCACTCCAAAAAGTAATGCAGTGATACTTGTGCACTTATAATACATGGAAGGTGAGTTTTCTGAGAAATGCCAAACGCTGAAATTTAAGAAACTCAGAAGAACACAGACAGTATGTGAGGCATGTCAGCGACTCAACGTGTCGGAAGGAGGCAGCAAGAGCACAGCGGCCTGGGGACTGCCACAGAAGCCAGCAGCAGCCTGCTGAGGAGCACAGGGCCCCCAGCTCAGAGCTCGGCTCCTCCAGGACGACAGGAACCGGGAATCACGCTGCCCAGGAGTGCCGCCCGGATGTAGGGAGCAAGTCAGCAAACTGAACTCAGCAGCCCAGGTTGCTTTGTTTTTTGGCTTTTGTTGCTTTGTTTTTGTGGTGCTGGGGATTAAACTCAGAGCCTTGGGCATCCAGGCAAGCTCTCTGCCACGAGGTCCATGCCACCGCAGGGACAGCCCTGGCCCTCAGCTCCGTTGACCTTGTGCACTGTGAGTGTGTCGCACACACCCGTGCACCGTTCCACACTCAGCAGCAGCCCGACCTCCTCTGTTCTCTGACGCCAGGGGCACTGCTCTCGGGAAACGACCCTAACGGGCCAGGAAGCCCTAGGGACAGGGACGATCCCAGGTGCACAGCTGCCCACAGGGGGAGAGCGAGCCTGCAGCTCAGGGAAATGAGTGGGAGGGGCTTCGGGCTCCCTCTGCCCCCAGGTGCAGGCCCAGGCGGGGAGGCCAGGCTGCGGGCTGGAGAGCAGGGCCCAGGAGTGCAGGACCCGAAGGTCCAGGACCCAGAGGTGGGCGGGCCCCGCTCCGTCCTCATGCAGAACCGGCTCGCGGGACTGGAGAAGTCTGTCCCCACCCTACGGTACTGGAAGGTCCAGTTACCGAGGGGGAGGCGGCTGGTCAGGAGCTCAGAGACAGCGCGGACCTGCTCCGGGCCGCGTCCTCCTGCCCCTCCTTCCATCCTTCCGTCGGATCCTCCCGTGATCCTCAGAGCCCTTGTCATTTCAGTCCCAGCGTCCTCTGCTCTGGAGCCGGGGCTGCTGCAAAGGGCTCGAGGCCCGAAGGAACCCGGTTCTGGAGCCCGGAGCCTCGGGCTGCTCTTCGGTTGGGGCTCCCCAGGGCTGTGCCCTGCAGTCTCCGCTCTCTTCGCCCTACTATCTTCTGCATTTGTTTTTGTTTCCTCTTGACACAGGGTCTCGCTCTGTAGCCCAGGCCTGGGCAGAACACGCGGAAAGACCCAGCTCCGGTAACGGGGCCTGGGGCTGCGGCTCAGCGGTGGAGCATTTCCCCAGCACGCACAAGGCCTGGATGCACCCCAGAACCACACCCACCCACACACCCACACGCACGCACGCACACGCACACACACACATGCGCACACACACACCCCACACGCGTGCACACGGACTCTGCTAACAAAGACAGAGCCCCGGGAGCCTGTGCCTGAGCGTGCATGACCCGCGTGCTCAGCGGGGAGACCCGGCTGGACACGACCTCGGCTGTACCTGCTGTCCGGTAGAAAGGAAGCGGTTGTTTGACGGGAGGGCCCTGGTTTGTCTCTCAGTGTCTCCGAGCCGCGCTTCTGGGGAGAGCGGAGAGGACTGGCTTATTTCAGGTCCTGTTTTTCTCTGAGTTATGGGCCTTGCCAAATGAAGTATCTAAAGTGCACGCACTTTAAACATTTCCATTTGAACTCTTCAAATTTTGCAGTGTGCTGATGTCTATTTTTACACAGTTTGTATCTTGGAGATGTACACTGAAGTATTTCCCGAGAAAATGGGAAAATCTCTGGAGTATTGGTTGGGGCTGGTGACGAGAACACAGATACTTTTGTTGTCCTCCAGACATGTGGATGCTTTAGAGTTGAAAGTTACCAGAAGCTGGAAGCAGAGGGGCATGCACGCCTGTCATCCCAGGCCTCAGGAAGCCGAAACAGGAGGGTCTACAAGTTCAACACCAGCCTGGCCTAACAAGCAAACAGAACGTCACAGGTACAGTTCTAGGTGGCATGCTGCTATTCTATAAATGAAACTGGCAAATACGTTTTGCTGGCTACCTGCTCTTTAAAGCTACAATCAGTGCAAGGGATCATAACCCGAAAAACATTTTTGTTAGGCCACGTTTGCAATATATAATGATTCCACTGATCATGGGGAGTTGGTACACGTACATGATGCGTCTTATTTCTTTCTAGGGCCCTTTCCTCCCTTTAATCTTACATTTGTCTCTAGTTGTGCCTACCTTTATTAGTTCCCAAGCTGCCTCTCCAGGGAAGAGGACAGATATTTTCAATAGAAGCACAAATTCTTAGCATTTGGGATTCAACAAATAAATGCATAAAAAATTCAACAAATGGAGCTATGTGTGAGACCCTGGGTTGGATTTTCAGAACCAGAAAAGAAAAGAAAAGTGAAGAGACGCAAAGAACAGAGTGGGGAACAGAAAGGCATTGGAGAGGAGGGGCAGAGAGGAGAGTCAGATGCTCAATCCGAGCACTGCTGCAAGTGCCCACCTGGACATCATAGTGGGGCCCTGTCTCAGAAAACAAGCAAGCAAATAAAGAAATAAAATTTTAACCAACCATTCCATAGTATCATTTTCAGCAATACTTAAAAGGCTTGCCCCAAGGATGGATAAAGTATTTGCTGTGTTTGCTGGGAGAGGGCAGGATGTGGACAGGGTCTGCTTAAGGACAGCAGTGCTGGGCAGCAGTTCCCAGCCTCCTCCCCCTCCTCCTCCTCCTCCTCCTCCTCCTCCTCCTCCTCCTCCTCCTCCTCCTCCTCACAGATGCAGGTTCTGCCCTGGCCCCCGGGCTATTCCCACCCTGCAGTGGGAGAGTTCGGCTTTATCTTTCCCGCCCTAATTAAGCAGCAGGTGGATTTCCCTCAGGGACAGCAGCTCTGAGGGAGAAGTCGGGGGACCCTGAGCAGAGCTGGGCACTGGGGAGCCAGCCAGGCAGCTTCCTCAGACTCTGCTGGGGCCTCACCCGTCCTGCATCTCTGCCTGCGACGGAAAACAAACTACAGAGCCGCTGCAGAAAACCCACACTGACCCTGCGACCACACTTCCAACCTCACTTTTCTCCAAAGCTTTCTTTTAAATAAGCAGGAGTTGGGGATTGGGGTGCAGCCCCATGGCACAGCACTTGTCTGGTGTGCAGGAGGCCCTGGGATTGATCCCCGGCACTGCCAATAAACATAAATACATAGCTAGATTGTTAATGACTTCTGGTCATCTGCTTTATGTGTGCAATTTCAAATTCCGTCTCTTCTCCCCCAAATCTACAGCTCCTGCTGAGCTGCTGGTCTTCTCTTTTCACCTTGTTGTTTGCATTCACTCATGTCTTTGGCTTAACCCGTAAAACTCAAATCAGCCCGCTGCATCCATTGCCAGTGTTGAAGCATTGCTGTTTCAGTGTCATTATCCCACCACAGAAATACGTTCAGGCCCCATCTGAATTTAAAGATTATGTGTTAATAAAATCTCTCAAGGCATTCATGTTACAGCCCACAATCCTTTCCTGTTGTTTTGGGGACTTTCTAAATTTTTATTTTAAGATATTCCAGACATATTGCTGAAGAAATATGTTTACCTTTTCTAAAAAAAATCATTTTCAGTCTCATTTTTTTCAATGGTTCTAAAAAGGATAATTTGGAAATTTATTACATTTGTTTTCTCCTCTTTGTGCTGTCATCAATAGTGGCTCCACATTCTCCGAACTGCAGAAAGAATCTGGCTGCACAAACAGGAACTCGAGGCTGCTTCCACCCACAGCTGCAGAGGCCACCGACCGAGCCCCAGCCCCGCCAGAGGCCGGGGTCACCTCGTCCAAACACACCTGGCCCAGGTGACCGGGCTTCGCCTGTCTTACATTTCTGAAGCAGGGCTCCAAAGCACTGAAAGAAATGCGGAAAAGACAGATCTGCTACTTTCTCCAAACTCAGACTTACTGTTTCAGAGCGGAACACAGTTCTACTTTTCTGGTCTCCATTTACAACACATGATCATCTCCTTCTCCTTCGGGAATTGGTGCTATGCACACTGGGTCTCCATCATTTCAGCCCTTCCTCCCTTCCTCTCTCTCCTCAGATCCCCTTCCCATCTCCAGACTCTGCCTCCATGTTTCCTACCATCTGTCTTATATTTTGCTCTTCACTTATTGATATTTTGGGCTTCTCATATTAGAGAAACCATGCAGTGTTAACCTTTTGATTAATTACCTTTAGTATGATGGTCTCCAGATCCAACTATTTTCCAACAAATGATTCAAACTTATTCCTCTTCCTGACAGAGTAGTACTCCACTGTGTATAAATACCTCTTTCTTAATCCGTTCATCTGCTGCTGGACACATAGGGCATTTCCAGGATTTAAGTATGGTGAATCGTGGTGCTGTAAGCACAGGTGCGCATGGGTCCCTGCAATGTCTTTAATGAAGGAAAGTACCTAGAAGAGGAATAGCTGAGTTAAATGGAATTACTACCTTTTTGTTTTTTGAGGAATCTCCATACTGATTTCTACAACAGCTCAACCTTCAGTGTAGGAAGGTTCCTTTTCCCCTTCGCCCACCAGCATTTGTTTCTCTAAGTCCTTGATGACAGTTGCTTTTTCTGGAGTGAGATGGCATCTCCTCTACACACAGCCTTAGAAATGAGGGCACCACGCAGCTTAGAGCGGATCCAGAGCAGACAGCGACGGTTCTGCTGCTTTTAAAGACTCTGTTTAGCTAAATCACCTCTCCACAGTGCAGTCAGGGCACGGCGCGGAGGCCTTGCTCTGAGGAGTGTGGTCTCTGCTAGCAGATTGGGTAAAGGACGGAGCCGAGCACTGCACACACTCCGAAGGGAGCCAGCTGAGGAGGCCGAGGGCCTGGAGGAGCTGTCCCTGGATGCCTGCAGCCAGCTCTGAGGGCCTCAAAGCGGCAGGCCATGGGTAACACCACCAGGGTCCTCTCCTGTGCTTAAATCATCCCGGGACAGCTTACACCACCTGAGGTAAGGCAAATACCAGGTAAATAGCTGTTACACTGCATTGTTAGGGGACAATGGCCAACACGAAAGTCTCTGCACATTCAGTAAAACACAGCAACTTTTTTCCAAATCTTCTCAATTCAACCCTGGAAAAATCCAAGATGCTTAACCCAAGGATCTGGAGCCACCTGCATCTGGGGAAGAACTGTGCTAACTTGAACAAGCCCACAGCTGGCGTGATAGGAAGCAAAGGCAGGGAGCAGAAATTTATATGGGCATTTGGAAGAGAACTGGCTAAGTTCAGGTTTGGACAAGTTGAAATGAGATGCCTTGTGAGCCAGGAAATGGGTGTGTGGACCATTCCACTCGGCTTATGGGCCTATACCTCAGAGTGAGATCTGAGCAGAGATTTGTGCTCAGGATTTTTCATAATACAAATAATGACAGAGGCTGTGCGAGATGATAAAGATTATTTTGTTTAGATAGTTGCTGTGACCATTAATTTTGATTTGTCAGCTTCATTGGGTTAAGAAACACCTAGGGGATCAGTAGATCCTGGGTGTGTAGGGCTGGCTCTGAAGGAGCAACCTTGAGAACATATCTGGGCTCTCATCCCTTCCACTCCGGCCCTGGGTCCCTGCTCCACCCTTCTGCCATGACCATCCTGCCTTGGAGCCAACTGACACTGAACTGAACCCTCTGAAACTGTGAGCTCCATTGCATCTCTCCCCTTTTAAATTCTGGATGTCAGGAACTGTGTCGCAGCAGCGAAAGCCTGACTAATACATTTGCCTACACTAAGTTCTCCATGTTCTCTAAGCACTTCATGTGGTAAACTTCACTCTTACTGTTCCATGCAATCTTTGGTATCATGGAAATAAGCTTAGGTAAGTAAAACCAATAGATCACCTGAGAAAACTGAAGTTACTATGAAGAAGAAGAAAAAAAAGATGATTTAGGGACAATAAGCAGAATAGAATCCACTGCCCTGAAGGAAAACATTTCTGTGGCTAAGTGAAGGAAAATAAACCAACAAAGAAACAGAAAGAAACGGCCTGAGAACCAAGAGAAAGATCACAAAAGTGTGTTTTCTTAGTGCTCAATGAAAGAGGATGCCTTCAAGGGGAGGATAATAAAAAGTGTCAAGTCCTCTGCAGGGCCCAGCTGGTCAAAGGCTCACCCAGGGTGTGGGTGCCATTTGGGGTCTTGGTGAAAGCAGTTTTAGGGCAACAGCTGAGAAGGGAGCAGATTGTGGACTCTGGGGAAACCGGCAGGAGCTGAAGGAGGGGCAAAAGCTAGGGGGAGTTTATTTAAGCATTGGGCTGTAAAGAGCAAGAGAGATCTGTGGTGAAAAGACAGGAGACCCCGGAAGTACTTTGTTTGGGATGGGAGTCTTTTATGTATTTGTGTATATCTGGCATGAGTGCTGTTCTGTTTGATTTTCTATGGGAAAGAAGGAGCCCGCACGACAAGCAATGTTCCCGAAGGGAGAGGGAGCCCAACCCCAGCGCCAGTGCAGGACTGGGGACAGCTGGGGTGGACAGGGACCTTCCTGCACGCAGGGAGCGGGGTCACAAGGCACTGCTGGGCAGAGGTCTCCTCCAGGGCTTCTGTTCCGGCAGGAGAATGCATTTGATTTGAAATCCCCTCCTGAAGAGCAGAAGGACAAACTTACTCAGGGAATTTTTTTAAATTCCCACTCTTCAGGGCCCAGTGACACGGGGAACTTTAAATTCAACAAGTCATCCCAAAGACTCTCCGTTTTGTCATGTTATTTGTTCATTCGTTTGCTGTTTGGTTGGTTTGTTTCGTTAGCTTAATTTCCTGTTGCTCTTCTCAGAACTTCAGAGAGAAAGGTGAAGCATTCAGGTTCCTGACTTTCTCCAGCCTAAGACCCGGTGTGAAGCGGGTGTTCACTCCAGTGCTAAGGCCAACCTCTTACCTGACTGCCAAGGTCCACCTCGCTACTTTTTGAAGGAAAGACCCCTCTGCCTTCCCCAAGGTGCTCCCCCGAGGCAGGGTCTGGTTGCCCCATGTTGTGTGGTCACTGCTACAAGTGGGTGAAGGGTCCGGAGCTGCACATCCAGGGCACGCCCAGTGTGCAGGGAACTGAGACCAGCGGCCTGGATGTCAGCACCGCTTCCTGGGGGTAAAGGGCCCAGCTCTCAGCAGAAACCTTTCAGGAGAGTAATTATATGTTTTATCTCTTGGACACAGCTGAGAACAAGCAGCCAGCCTAACCCGATAGGACATTACCGGCCCAGCCCCCATAAGTTCCTGCTACTGGCAGGGAGATTGGCCTGAGAGGCTGAGCAGGGTTTACAGAAAGGCGCGGAATGGGGCTGAGAAGTGCAGAGTCAGGGAATCGCGCAGCATGGCTCTGCAACCTGAGAAGCTCTCTTCCCTTGGTTCCTAACCACACACTGGAGCTTCGGTGAGGTATCGCCAAATTACCGGTCCTCTCGCTAATGCATGGGAATTAGAGGAAATCCTGTGATCATGAGGGAGCAGAGCATGATAAAATGAAAAGGAAGAATGACAACAGAGCCAAAATGAAAGGGAGGTCAGAAGTTTAAGACGTTTGCAAAGGAAGATTCCATACTAGAGCGGGGAACAGAGTATGGGGCAGAGTGCAGAGAGGCGCTCATGGTCCTGGTCCATTTTTCTCCTAAATCAGTGTCAGACGCAGCCCAGCCCTCTCCCGGGGGCTGCAGTCCCCCACTGGGCTCTTTTCTGCGAGGCTGCCTGGGGCTTCCTCTCCACCCCTGGAGCCAAGGCGGTAAGGCTCTGCAGTGCGAGCTGCCTGCGTCTGGCATCCGGAGACTGTTGCTGTCCCGTCCACAATCCTGCAGTGGGCTGAACAGAAGCCCCTTTCGGACGGCTCCCTCCAGAGATGCCCCGCCGATTCCACCTCCGCCCTAAGGATAAATCCCCGCATCCGTGCCGGGCAGCGGAGCTCGGTCTCGGCCTCGTCAGGCCGGGTAGCCGTGGAGCCAGTGGACCCAACACCGTCTGCGCCACCACCTTACTTAACAGGGCACACGGAAACGTGGGGACACTGAGAACAGGAGCAGCCTAGGACGGAGGAGGAAAAGAAGATGCGTGCTCCGCAGCAATCACAGAGCCGGGAAGGAGCGCTCTGCTGAGCGCTCCTGCAGACCAGGTGGAGACGCTCGGCGCTGAATGCGAGGCATCTCACGCTCCTACCACCTTCTGAGTGCCCGATAAACAAAAGCATGATTTCCCTTCCCACAGGGTCTCAACTGTAGAAAAGGTGCTGAAATGCGAACACCTCCTTGCCTCAAATTATATTTGAATTAATGCAGGGCTCAGCAAGCGGGTTTTGTAAAGACACACATTGTAAACAGCTCAGGCTGTTCAGGCCCAACGGTATTCGTGGCAGCTCCTTAGCAAACAGCTACTGTGCACTAGGGCAGCACAGAAATGATATGGATAATATTTGAACAATTGGGCATGCACACACGATGTGCCAATAAAGCTTTATTTACAAAAACAGGTGACTGGCTCCTGGGCAAACCTCTCAATTAGGGTGTGAATTTAGGAATTAGTTGCATCATTTTTTCAGTTTAATACTGTAGTTTATACAATCCAGGTTTGTTAATAAACCCAAAACCTATAAAATATGATTCAATCTCTATGCTAATTTTTTTTTTCTTTTTTGTACTGGGGATCGAACTCAGGGCCTTGGGCTTCCAAGGCAGGTGTGGTGCCACTGAGCTAAATCCCCAGCCCCTCTATGTTAAACACTTATCTGCTAATTTATTGCAATGTAAACCTTATGAAGGCCTTGTGCTTGTAGCACCTAGAAAGTCCCTGGCACATAGTAGGGCTACACACACATATTTACTAAATAGGTGAATAAATTAAATTAGTTCATAAATCAGCTATTTCTTCAGCAAACCCAAAGTGAGGAAACTTCCAGGAAGTCGGTATCTGAAACGGAATTTTCCTAAGAAATCTTCCAGATTTACCATGTTTTTGCCCACCGGCACGTCCACGTAAATATCCCGTCCAAACGTACCTGCCGTGCGTCCCAGCGAGGGATGAGCTACCCACTCCGTGAAGCAGCGACCGGCTCTTGAGTACTGGTTGGAAGCGTGTGCCCCTGAGGAACACCGACTTGGGCTGGTAACCGCAGGCTGCTGGCCGCGGTGTGCGAGTCCTTGGAGCAGTGCGGCGGTCCCCGCCCACCGAGTCCGGACTCGCGGTGAGCCTCTCAGAGCGAGCGGGGACCCCGGATCCACGCTCGCGAGCCTCCTTCACACGTCATCTGCCTCGTGGCTCGCTGTCCTGGCTCCCACACGACCCGAGGGCCTGGAGAGGGGTCGGGGCTCAACCCAGGCAGAGAGAGGTGGGGTCTGAAGCCAAAGCGGCCGGGACGGGGGTGAGCGGCGTGCAGATCCGTGACCACGCGGGCGCACCGAAGAGCTCCCCACACGCGTGCCCCACTGTGCACGCGGACGCGCTCAGTCGCACACTCATGGGGAGGAGGGGCAGACTGCGCGGGGCTCAGCGCCAGCGTCCTCCAGGCCCGCGAGGCCACCGGGCTCCCGAATCTGTCCCCTGCCACCCCTGCCGCCCTCCCCTGTCCGTAACCTGCTTCCCGCTCGAGCAAACACGTCTCCCCGCATTACGCGCCCTTCCTCCGTCGTCTTTTTTCTTTCTCTAGCCAGATAACCACCTTTGCCACAGCTGCTTTTATTGCTTATTTTCCATCAGCCCGTGTTCGCCCTGCTCTGTGAAGACCTTCCTCCCGGGGCTCGGTCCACCCGCAAAGTGCCTCTCAGCCCCTTTTACACCCCTCCCTTCCTTCCTCCACCTCTAGTTCTAGATCCCTTCCCATCTGTGAAAGAGTCATCTCCCTGTTTCCTATTTGCTATCTTTCATTACGCTTTTTAACTTAGTTAAATTTTGGCTTTCTTCTGTAACAGAACCCATGCTATTTAAGCTGTGTGTCTGAATTATATCTCTTAACATGTCCTCAAGGTGCATCCATTTCCCACCAAGGCTCAAACGTATCCTTCTTTGAGGCAGAGTAGTACTCCAAGGTGCCGGGGCGGGTGCAGCCCCTTCAAGGGCCAGGTCTGCTCCATGTTATTACTGCATGCCCAGGGCCTAGTGTGATGAAGGTGCTCCAGAAACATGTACTGAGTGACTGGGTGATGAGAGGATGTTGGATTTACCTCCACGGAGAGGAAGAGCCAGGCATTCAGTGCTCAAACTCACACAGAGCAGGGGAAGGCCAGGGTCTAAGGAGGCCTGCTCTCCAATGGCCCTGGGGTGCTGCGAGCTCCGATGCCTTCCACTCTGGTGTCGTCACAGTGCAGGAGCGGCGTCCCAGCCACAGAGCCCGGGTCCCTCCTGGAGCGGCAGGAGAGCTCACCCGTGGGCCGGCGTTCCCCGTGCTCTGGGCCAGAGTCAGAGCACACTGAGCACGGTGATCCCTCCGAAGCAGGGTCCCGCAGGGGGCGAGCTGCCCCGGCTCCTGGGAGGACAGTGAATCCCGCACAGAGGCCAGGGCCTCCCCCTGCTCAGCCCAACAGCTGTGAGAGGCGCTGGGCCAGACCCTGGGAGTACACACGAATGCTTTGTGAGGGAAACATCTGGACGGGCACGGACCCAGGAGACCTCGGGCTCTGCTGCTCAAGATTAAGCTCCCGCTCTCAAGGCCTTGTCCGGCTGAGCCCCGGCTCCAAGGACCTGGCGGTGGCACTGGGCCGTGGGCGGGACTGTGGGCTGGGCTATCTCTGTGCTTGGCAGCCGCAGCCCACAGTGTCCTTCTATCCGACCTGCCTCCCGCGGCACTAAGATAAAGGCCTGAAAGGTAAAGAAAGTTTTGCTGGGCATGTGACCTCGAATCTGTCCCGGCCTGGAGCCAGGCCTGGCCCGGGCGCCTAAAGCCCTCTGGGCATCCCGAGCAAGCAGAGGGACAGCTGTCGGCAGGCAGGGGACCCAGGGCCCTCACCCTGCTCCCCTCCTGCCCCACGGTTCTGGGGCCACAGTGTGCAGTGAGCCGCTCCCCACAGCAACACAGTGAACCCTAAGGTGGCCGAGCCAGCGACTGACCGCATGCACTTGGTGAAGGTCCCTTCACGGGACACTGCGCTGTAACCATTTAGTCTCCTGTGTTTGCCGTACTTGCCTTGTAAAGGAGTCTGGCTTTGTGGGTGTGGGTGTGGGTGTGGCTCTAGTCTTCAGGATATCGAGATCCAGGCCCAGAGTGGCCCTCTGTGCCCTGCTTGGCGGATGGGATTTTCATCCTCCTTCCCAGGGTAAACTGAGGCTCAGGGATGGCGATCAGTGGCCCCAGGCCGAGCAGCAAAGTTGAAGAACCATGGCCCCAGTGTGCATCCTGGGGGCTTCAAGCCCTGAGGCTCAGGAAAGAGCAGAGCTGCGGAAGATCTGGGCTCACCCTTGCTGCCCGGAGAGTTGCTTTTAACCGTGCCTTTGGGAAACGGCGGCTTCTGTCAGAGACGCCTTCACCCTGTGCTCCATGCCCGAGTTCAGAGCCAGGTTTCTCAGGCTCGGCACAAGGGACATTCAGTGCCAGACAATTCCAGGTTGCTGAGGAGCCATCTCCTGGACTTTGCAGTGTTTATCAGCACACCGGGTCCCCACCCAGGAAACGCAGCAGCTCCGTCAGTCGTGACCAGCGAAATGGAAGCCAGAGCATCTGCAGACACTGCCACCTGCCTCTGAGCGACAGCATGGCCCCTGCCAGACCCCTGGTGACTCAGAGGCAGACAAGCTCATGCACAAGAGCAAGAAGAAAAATGGAACATTCACAGGATAGGATTTTTATTTCATCTCATTTTATTATTAAGTGCTACATGCATGCAGTTCACTAAATATAAAAGGATATCACGAATATGAGAGACACAACATATAAATAAAGAGCAAATGAAAAGACACAGTGGGGAAAAAGAACGGGTAACGGTTTTTCTGGAGACCTAGCTTCCCTTTACAAGGCAGAATCATTGTACCTCAAGAAAGAAAGTGAAAACCTGTAAGAGAAGTAGAGTATTCACAGTTCATGGACGCAACAGCATTTTAACACTTCACAGCTGCTGAGCACACCTGTATCCCCAGCACTCAGGAAGCTGAGGCAGTAGGGTCCCTGAGAGATCAAGGCCAGCCTGGACTATACAGCGAGACCCTGTCTCATAAAACCAAGACAAATGAACAATTCGGGGCCATCATTGGGTGGGAGTTTAGTAGCCCTGGATTCTAATTTTTCCTTCTCCTCATTCTCCACCTAATCTATGAGAACAGGATTTGGAAGCTGCAGAGGACCATAATATTGATTATGCCCAAGGCAGGCTGTAAAGAGTTAACCCCTCAACTGGCTTGTTTATAGAAGTGAGTCTGGCCGAAGGCTACGTGCCGTGCCGAGGTCAGAGTAACTCGCACCTAATTCCTTTCCCAGAACTAAAACCTTCAGACTAGGAGGACAGTGTTCCAGTTACAATCATGTATTTTGTCTATTTTGTTCCTAACTTGAGAATGCTTTGTCTTGTCCTTTCTGAGCCTTGTTTACATTAATTTCCATAGAAACCACACTTGCCTTTACCACAATTGATTGCCAGTAAAAGTCAGTGCCTGGGACTGGGACTGGCCCGCGCCTGTGGGTTGCACTGGCATTGGTTGTCCTGGCCCCTGCTCTCACTCCTAGTTCTGTCTTTTAGATTTATTTCTCAGGCCTGGGTCTTTTCTGTGCAGGGGACTCGAACCTAACTGCGGGGTCTCCAGTACTCACCCGCTGTCCTCTGACACTGACGGGTCGCAGTGGCTGTCGACTCAGGTCCCCAGTGGCTTTGATTTGCAGATCCTGATGGTTATGACCCAGCACACCTTTGCATATGCCTGCTGTCATTCCTATATCTGCTCTGCAGAAATGTCTATTTAGGTGAAAACAAATATCTAAAACACGTGAGGAGGAAAGAGGAGGAAAAGACATTACTGTCAAGGACAATGCCAGTCGGGGACACTTGGTTTTGATATCTAAAATGATCTCTACTCTCTCCTTAGTGCCTCTTCCTGAAAGGAAATAAATGAATGCGCTCACTGACTGCAGTTCAGGAAAGAGTCCAGCGCAGGACGCTGCCGGTGAAAGCCAGGTCTCCGTGCAGGAGAACCACACCACTTCCCCAGTGGAAGCTGCAGCTCACCTCAGACATGAAGGGCTCTGGGAGTTGATGTTGAGCGCTGGTGTCATGTGTAATGTTCCTGGATCTCTGCCCACAGGATCAGACCACGACAGTTGTACAGTAAACTAAAACCCACAGGCGACGTCTGCTGTAGAACTGCAACGTGACGCGCTCAAGAACTCCAGAACAAAATGCATAAATAAAACAGGACAGAGCAAAATAAAAGACAGAGAACAGGAAGCTGAGATCTTTCGCAAATGGGGAGGGAGCGAGAGATGGAGGGAAGAGGGAGCTGCACAGCTGACTGGAAGCTGCCAGCATCACACCCAGGTACAGTGGACCCTCGAGCTAGCACTGGCCTGACACACGAACAACTCAGGTTAATCAGGTTAATGGAAGGTTCCTTGCCTCTTGTCATCTGTAGCGTGTGCCCAGGTAAACATCCAGACCTCAGCTGTATGGCCTTACAACCAACTTGAGTCACAACCAGCCCTCAGGAACCAATCCAGTTCATAAGTCAAGGACCATTAGTCCAGGAAAAGATCCAAACTCACATTTCAAAGCATACTTCTATTGAACACATGTTATTTACATACCATCTCAAAATTAAAAGTCATAAGCCCAAGAGAGTTTGAATATAGAAAAGAGTGAGATGCAAGAAACCCAACATGCAGGTCAAGTCTGCATTCCAAGACCAGGGACTGAAGGGACAGAACTCGGACACTCACGGCTTGCATGTGCAGATGCATGGTGCATGCTATGTTCAAAACACGGCGAGAGGAGAAACATACTGACAAACACGCAAGGACTATTTAACAGCTCCACCATCACTGGAGGTGCCAGGAATCTGAATAAATCTTTGATTTGTATTTCCCTTGATTGCTATTTGTATAAGATGCCAAAAATATAGGAATGTTTTTAGTTCCTCATGGAAATGAACAATTAGAGATTATTAAGCAAGGGACACGCTGCTACTCTCTTCTACGTGAAATTCCCCCAAACATTCCAGATACAGTTCCTAGGCAGTCTAACAGAAAACAGAGATCTACACTAAAAAATCAGGGAGTCATTGATTTTTGTATGCAATTATTGAAAGGAATGTTTTTCATTAAAATGCTGGCTTCAAAAACGGTTTAGATTAAGTTTTAATAAGCATCAAAGATCGTTTCATGTCGAAACAGAATCCAATAAACTTTCTGAAGAACGTTTTCATAAAACAAAGTTTGGATTCTGTTTGCAATATTGACAAATGAGGGCCTGTTGCAGTTGTTGGCATGCCGGCCACTTATTTCTTTGTTTTACGATGTCTGTTAATCTGGTAACTAATGCATTATAATAGTCCCTCGTGTGTAAAAACAGCGAGTGAGCAGTGAGCGTCCGACCCGGCAGCCTGGCTGAGCCAGCTCAGCACCTGGCTGTGCCCTGGGACACGGTCCGCAGCACAGCAGCCTCAGAGACGTTAGTCATGCGGTGCTCAAACCCCAGGCTCTGTAAGTCTGGTGGAGCTGGTTCCTGCAGAGTCCAACTTTCTCCTCCCACATGGCCGAGCAATCGGCCGGAGCAGCACTTCTGCCCAGGGCGGCATTTGGCTGAAATTCTGAGCCAAGTCTGAGTGTGGTTTCTGGCTCCAGCACCGACTCTCTTAGACAGTTTCTCATTTTTCATACCCCAGTGTAACACTTGCCTTCGGCTAGGTGTGAACGACCCCAAGGGGAAAGCAAGGACCTCCCCCAGACTGGTCCCTGTCAGAGTTCTCTGCCTCTCTGCACCAGGCCAAGCCCTGCAAGGCACTCCCTCTCGGCCTGCCTCTCCTGGACACTGGGTTTGGGAGCTTCACTGCCCGACAGGAGGGCAGGTTCAAGCCTAGAGCTCGCCTCTCTGGAGTTTGAGGGCCTGGTCACAGCAGCAGCCGCGGGTGGCACAATACATGGGTGTGTGATGTTGGAGAGACTCTGCAAGCTGTCCTGGCAAATTGCAGGCATTTGTTCTGCAGGGAAAGGGCTCATCCCACTGGTTACGAAATGCAGAGGAGAGGTAAGTGTGGCCTGAGCTAAGGCAGCGGGCCATCCTCTCAGCCTCGCTCTTTGTATGATCCAACTGCAAGGAATTGAAAAATCATGAGAAGCAAACATGGTGAGAAGTGAGCTAGACATTCTGAGCTCAAGGCACAGACAAGGGAGAGAGAGCCTCACTTGTAAGAGGACAACCGAGACAGACAGAGCATCCTAGTTACAGGAAAGCTCTCTGGATAATGTCCGAAAGAAACATTTAAAGCCAGGTGGTGTAAAGGGTTAGGAAAGGAGCACTAGCTTTTTAATTCACTTAAAGAAATCTAAAAACAGTCCTTATAAATATAACTTATTTGTGCAGGCAAAGTTAAAATTTTGGCTAACATAGTAATTTTACTAGTGCTTCTCTCTTCACATGTTATAATTTTCAGTGGTTATGAGCCAAAAAAGGCTTTTCTATTTTTAGTGTGAGTGTTCCACATAAAAAATATTTTCTGTGCTTCAGAGAGGAATTTGGACCTGATGCTGCAATCACCTGCAAATTCAGAATGTTGGGAAACAAGGAAAAATATTTCTCTGATCTAAAACAAAAGAAATCCCCCCGGTACCCATAGTATGTCACTCCACAATCCAAGCAATTCCTGTCGGGGAAGCATGAAATTCTTGGTATTTACTACAAAAGTGCCATGCAGCTGAGACACAGACAGTGTCTGTAAGTCCTTCCCTGATTCTAAAGGCTGCTGCCAAAGCAGACTTCATCTCAGCATAGTGCCAGCACCTTGCATTTGCCAAGGCCTGAGTCGGAGGGCACTGTGAGGTTAGAGTCCCACCCGCTCCTTGGCCACACCCCAGGAACGGCAGCTCCCAGGGAAGCCTGTCTCCAGCCGTGGACAGCAGTGGGCTCCGCTCACCAATGTTGTTCACAGCTGCGACTTTGTGAAAAACCAACAGCTGTAAATATAGTAAACTTGGCTCATGTGGTCAGAATTTTAAAAAAGGGGATTACATAGTTGTTTCAAATTGCACATTAGCGAGGAAAATCGGTATGTACCATTTAAAGAATTGCTCATGATGTCTTTCAACACATATGCTAAGAAAAAAATGTCACAGAAGCTGAATTAACTGGTTCCAATTAATCTTTTTTGTTTGTAACAATTCTCCATTTTTTAATTGACAAAAATATTTTTATCCTTTGTATATAACATGTTTTGATATATATACAGTACTTTATATACAACATACTGTTTTGACATCTGTATTTATTTATATATAAAAGATACGTTGTGGAGTGGCTAAATCAAACAAATTAACAAGTAATTAAATTTTTTCATACTTGAGTTTTTTCATGATGAAAACACTTAAAATGTATTCCCTCAGCAACTTTCAACAATGCAATACATTGCTATCAACTGTAGTCTACTGGTTCAATTTAAATAGAAAAAAGTGGAAATTAAAATTTGTCATCTTTAAAAAAATTTAAGACAAGGACATCCAAAATGTTGGTCATTAGCAAACCCTCCTCATCCTCGGCCTGTCTGAACCCCTGCTCGGCCAGTGGACCCCGCTGCACTGTGGGAAGAGGCGACACAGGGTCACCCAGCTCCCTGGAGGTCTCCCTGCCTCTGCCTCCCTGCCGGGTGCCTCCCACCTGCCCCAGGGTATTTTGGTCCCGGGTCTGCAGCCCTGCAGCAGTCTGACCTCCCATGGTCATCCTGGCTGCACCCCACGAGCTCACTGCCCCACACAATGTGGCAAAGGCTCAGTGCAGCTGCCCCAGGCCTCCCTGCTCCAGGGAGGGGCGGGCAGTCCCGGGGTCCCCGTATTTAGACACCACAGCCAGGTCACTGCTAATCCTGGCAGGTCTCGTTGAGTCACGGCTAGGAACACAGGCAGATGTGTGTGTGTGTGTGTGTGTGTGTGTGTGTGTGTGTGTGTAGACGCCAGTCCTTATTTCATTGTGTAAACATAAAGAGAATAAGCCCATTTTCTAGGCAACTGAACTATAAATACTCATTTACTAATTATCAGACAGTTTAGATTTGATGACACAGATTTCTTCTGAAGTGAACAGAGCAATTCATCCATCACTGGGTTCTCTTGTGTTGAAAAATCATGCTCAGGAGCCAGGTGTGGAGTTCCATGCCAGTGATCCCAGCACTCAGGAAGCTGAGGCAGGAGAGTCACTGTGAGTTCCAGGCCAGCCTAAACTACATAGCAAGACCCTGTCTCAAAAAAAACAACCAACAAAAGAATTCATGCTCAAACACCAAATAAAGTGATTACCAAAATTATCATAAGCATCACCCAAAACAAAGCTTAAATTATAGAAGAATATTGCCAATAAAGCTTTAATCCACAACACAAGATTAGTGGCTCAGCTAATTCTCCAAGCCCGTGTACCGTTTGTAAAGTAGCATGCAGGCCCCGGGTGAAGTCGTTACCATTTTCCTTTATAAATAAAGCTCTGCTGCTGCATGCATCCAGGAGCCCTGGCTTCTCTGCCTGAGCAGGGTCCTGGTCTCTGCGGGCCCACCCGAGGCAGCTGTGACAAGGCAGGAGGATGCAGCAGGCTCCCAGGAGACTGCAGGGAGAGTGTGCTGTGCAGAAACCCAGCTGGGGAAATAGGAGCCATCTCAGCGTCACCGTCAACTTTGTTTTTTAGGGTTTTTCTTTTTTTGACATTAATTAATCATTTCTTTCTCTCTCTCTCTCTTTTTTTTTTTTTTTTTGGTACCAAGGCTCAAACTCAAGAGCTTGTGCTTTTGAGGCAGGCTCGGGGCCACTGAGCTAAATCCCTGGCCCAATTAATCATTTCTTAATGGACCACAGATGTATCAAATAGCTAATTTCTAAAAACTGGCTTTTTAACATTGACATTTGGAAGCAGCAGTGTGCTAAAGCCCTGAGGGCTGAAGCAATTTCATTATCTGTACCTCAGTTCTGTACAGAGCGTGGCTTAGTACCTTATTATTGTGTTCCCCTAAAGAGAGTTTTCACAGGGTTATTTTAGCAGACAAAGTAATATCCCAGGCTTTGTGGAGCCGCTATGTCTGATTTACCCTAAGAGAAAAGTCAAAACATTAGATGTGAGCTCCACAGAGTCATACTCACGCTTCATAAATGGTTGCCGAAATAGAAGCTTGTTCATATCTCCTGAAATTTCCTTTCTAAGTTCCTAGAGACAGCTGACTTGAGTTACACAGAAAATGGTTTCAGCAAAGTTGAGAATTCCCAGTACTCAGGAAGCTGAGGCAGAAGGATCTTGAGTTTAAAGTCTTGTCTCAAACAGCAAAACACACACACACACTCACACACACACAGTGGAAGAAGGCAGACTTCCTGTGGGTGCTGAGGGATGATGAAGACGCGGTGGGTGAGCACAGGTACTGACCCCAAACCAGTGTGACCACGCCGGAGCACAATCGTGCGCTGATTGCGTTTACCCGGCCGGCCGAGAGCTGCTGGATGAAGCTGATGTTCTTGTCTGAAACGTCAGCACCAGTGTGAGAGAGAAAGGAAGACACCAGACTGAGAGCTCAGGCCGGCGGGGAGGAAGCCCTGGGCACATGTGCAGGCAGTGAGCAGAGCGGGAGGCAGGTTTTCTGCCCAGAGAGGTGCCAGGCACCATTTAGGGGCCGGGCCGCCGGGCTCCGTGGACGTCCACACGGACCGGACCGGAGCCTCGAGTGGGGAGTGGGGAAGGCGCCCCAGGGCGGCTTTATCCGGACCCACGGGCGGTGCTGCCCCGGCCCTGCTCCCCCTGCACTGACCTGACACCTCGCAGGTCTCCGCGGGCGATGCCAAGGGGGAGGCACTTGCTGAGGGGCCCTCGGACGACCACCAAGGCCGGGGCCAGGCGAAATGAACCGCTGAGGTCGTCCCCGCTTGCTGCTGCTTTGGCTCTAAACACTTCTCATCAACGATGAGCTCTGGCATGGCCGTTCGTGCCTTCAGCGATCAGGGGCCTCACTGGCCTCTGTCAGCTGATGATGACACTGCCTCCCGCCTTGCTGGTGCAGAACACTCCTTCCAGCTCACCTGCAATCCCAGGAGGCCAGAGGCTGGGGCAGGAGGATCGCCCAAAATTTGAGGCCAGCCTGGGTCCCCTAGTGAGTTCAAAACAAACAAACAAAACAATCTAAAATTCTGCCCTGCAATTTAAGTTGCCTGTAACTTCTTTTCTTATTTAAACTCCAAAAACCTTAGGACTCTGCCATAAAGAAGGACAAGCTTGAGACATTTTGAGCTAAATGGATGGGCCTTGAGACCACTCTTCAGTGAAATAAACTGCACACTCATTTAAATACTTCATTGTGTCTCTGGTGTGAGAGAGCATAAATAAGGACCACAATGACCAATAAATAGTGGGAAATGGGAAGAAAATGTCCAAATGGGAAGGGGAACGTCGTCGGAGGGGGAGGGGCAAGGGAAAGCAGGAGAAGACATAAAAGAAAGGAAGAGAAAATGGAAACAAAGCTGCTGTGAACAAGGAGAAGAAGGGTTGAAGGCAGGGAGGGGAAAGGGGAAAGAGGAGGAATCAGGAGATATGCACAGGAACAAATTCCCTACACCACATGATCCCTATTCATATCTAAAACTACCCAAAAAAATCAAAGGAATTTCGATCATCTGCTACCTTAGGAAATCTAGCCTCACAATGAACAAGAAAGCCAGATGGAATTTTAATTCTGCTCTTCTGCTTTGCATTTGTAAAATAAAAGTCTCGTCCTTCAGCAGCCACATCCCCAGGTCCTCAGTGCATGCAGGGGGCTCCTTCCCCCTGGACAGCGGGCTCAGAGTGAGGGTGGGGTGACAGGAACAGGACAATATTTTGAAACAAAACTGTTACTGCCTAACTTGGAAATACCCAGAATAAAGAGCCCATCTTGCCTGTGACCGCAGGCACACCTTGCTGAGCGAGCTGGCAGACACCTGTAATCCCCCAACTCAGGAGGCTGAGGCAGGAGGATTGCTGCCTGTGGGAGGCCAGGCTGAATTGCAGAGAGGAATCCTGTTTCAATAAACAAAAACAAAAACAGTCCAATTTGAAAACCATGGCCAGAGGACATGCTGATATAACATAGCCTTGAGTTAATCAGTCTGTTGGCCTAAGCCACACCCTCCGGGTAATCACCCAGTAATCTTATTGCATCCAAACAGATTACATCATTCCTTGATACCTGTTTTTCCTAGATGTGCACACCTTGCACAGCGATTAAACACAGGAACAAAAAGTTCACGTAAGTGCAGAAAATCTGCACTTTCCTGGTAACAGACATTTATGGGAAGCTTTCTACTCTCACCCTGGGAGCAGGAGGGGCTGAGGGGACCAGCACAGCCCAATGACACGGAGGAGCTATTCTAGATAGATGAGCTAGGTAAAAATACGATAGGCAGTCAGATAGGGCTGAGTCCTCGGGAGGGCCAGGAAAGCTGAAACATGCCACAGCTGCACATCGGCTGAAAAACAGACCTCAAGATGGAGACAAGATGACCAGACCCACATACTTCTTCAAAGAACGGGGCTTAGTACAGCGCAGATAGGCATCGACCACCCTGGGGGTGACCAGAGGCCTCTGCACCCACCGCATCCTAGGAGAATCCTTGTTCCCTCCATCCACGCTTGCTACATGACTTGCTTCCCAATTGGACACCGTTACCCAAGTGACTGTCCTTGTAACCTTATTGGGTGCTCATGGCTGTGGCCCACGTTGTAGCCATGTGAGTTTCACCCTATAAAACTTCTCTGTAGTGGGGTCCGTGGCTGCCCACTCGGGACCCCTCCTGCCCCTCAGGAGCTTCCTATCAGTAAATATCTTCCTACTCTTAACCTCCGTGTTCCTAGGACTCATTGTTCGATTCTAGAGAACAAGAACTCGGCATATCACACAGGGAAGAGGCTGGGGGATATAACACTTCATATTTCATATTTCCCGTGACAGTGAAGTCAGGGCTCGGCCCTTGGTCCCAGGCACGGTCCAGCTGGGGAGTCGCTCTCAGGACTTCCTGGCCTGGATGCCCTCGGGACTCAGGGGAAGCAAGGGCAGAGAGGCGAAGCGTCTCTGTGGACTCCCCACCGCCAGTGTCCTGACAAGGACATGCAGCCAGCTCAGACCCACAAAGCACAAACCTTCCGCAGAGCTCAGCCTGGGGTCCTCACGGCCTTGGTACCTGCCGGAAATGGGCCTTGAAACCACAGAAACCTGCGTGGAGATTCTGAGGGCCTCATCCTGAGGAGCACACAGTTTGAAATGTTGGCAACCATTGCCTTTTGCAAATAGCATGGGTTTTCACTAGAACAGACATAAAGGAGTCTTTAAGATGTTTAGATTTTCAGAATAATTTATATGAGCTCCAGGACCTAAGGTAAGGATTGATAAGAGACAGCATTCAGATTAGACATCAGCGACATAAAAAAAGTTGTAAAATTACTCAGACCTTCCCACCCCTGCCTCTTTTTACTCTCCTTTATACCTTCCTCTATCCAAGACTACAGTTGGAGAACCTTACAAGTTTAGGAAACACTGTAATTTCCATAGATATCAAAAACATCAGCTTTAACATGAGAAAATGAAAAAACAGAAACACAGTCTTTGTAAATAGGGGAGGTGGAGGGGTTGAAGGGAGGGCAGGCGAAGGGGGAAAAAGAAGAATCAAGATAGATCACATAAAGGTGCAAATCTCCAATGATGAATATCATTATATTGTATACCTAAAATGTACCAATAAGATTAAAGTAAAAAAAAAGTCAGTTACCTAATTAGGACTTTAATTTTTAAATTATGTTTATACTCTATTCTGCCTTAAAGTAATGACCTTTCCTATTCCGCTTATTAAAAAAATGGGGAAGATTACTTCAAAATTAAATTCCTGATAATCTAAACCATATACAACTAAACACATTTGATGAATGTGTTTAGAGAGGACTAAAATTAAAAATAAAATGTTTTTATTTCCTAAGAAAAAAATGGCCTCAAATATTCCTCTAATATTAGGAGAATTATACTCTGGGATAAAAAATCACTTTCTCAGAATGAATTCACTGCAATTTTACAGATGTTCTCAATTACCTGTAGCTAATAATACCACCTATGTAACGCACACCTGTAGTTCTAACATATACTTAATCAAATCTTCTAAACAGCCTTCAGAGATATTCTTTAGGATTCTTTATTTAATGACTAGAGAAAATTGGGCTGAGAAAAGCTAAGACTGCTGTCGGAAGTCTCGCTGTCCTGGATTTGAGGGAAATGTGCCAGTTTTCTGTGACAGGACTGACAACATTGCTGGTGCCTCCTGTGGGATTCTTCTCTCAATTAAATAGTGCAGGCTTGAGAACGATCCTCAGCATCCTGTATCTAACAGAGCTGGTAGCCAGGCACCGTAAGCACACCTGTAGTCCCAGCAACCCAGGATGCCAAAGCAGGAGGATCGCTTAAACCCTGGAGTGCAGGGCCAGTCTGGGTCTCAGAACCAAACAAACAAAAACTAAAGTACAGTTAGTAAGGATAAATACCTATGTATTATGGGATTTTCTGGCTTTTTCCCATGTCTTTATTATTTCGTTTTTATCAATACACATTTGCAGTACACACTGTCTGCAGTCCCTGTATGGAGGTGCTGCATGTACATAACACATCTGTTTTCATCTCCTTTTCCTCCCTCCATCTACTGATTCCCTTCCTATTTGAGAAATATCAATCACTCTACTTCCTATTGTCTACCTTGTATTTTGCTCTTTATTTATAATTTGGGTTTCTCAACCACCATGGAAATCAGTATGAAAATTCCTCAAAAAACTTTTTTTTTTGGTACCAGGGATCGAATTTGGGTCCTTGCACTTGCACAGCAGGCAGCGAAACCACTGAGTTAAATTCCCAGCCCTAATTCCTCAAAAAACTAAAGCTAGAAATTCCATTTGACCCAGCTATTCCCCTTTTAGGTATCTTCCCAAGAGCTAAAGACATCACATTACAGGGCATCACTTCTCGGCCTTTTGGCTAAGATCAAGTGTAGTATCTGATCTTATTACAGGGATCCCTGCTCACCGTGTTTATATTATGTAATTTTTTAAAGGCTTTGAGAGCTCCTGGAACTCCCTGCAGGCGATTCCAGGCACTAAATTTGCCACAGATCTGCAAATCCACTTAAATTTCAGAGAGAGTTGGACTTATTAGAACCAAGAGGCCATCCTATCTGGTATCGAAGTACTGTTCACAGTGTTTCATATGCAATCATCTCCTCACTGTGGACAATAATAGGTTACATTAGTGACAGCTATTGTAAATTTAGTGAATATATCTCAAGTGGAATTACACGAGTAGCTTTTCCTAGGACTTGAGCTGTTGTAGTGACCGCCGTATGCCTGACAGCACAGGGAGCCCATGCCCCTCTTCGACTTGGGTCATAGCTGCCCTCCGGGGGCCCTGGAAGCTGCTGCTCATACAGGACAGATGTGCTCCCCCCATCTGTTTCTCAGCTTCCCTCAGCCTTTTTCCTGTGTTCTGCAGTCTTCTTGGCTTTGCCCTCACTGGGATAGTCTTGCGAGCCTCACCCTTTTCTTTTACTGTGCCTGAAACAGATGGGAGGAGATCCTGGACTTCCAGCCTTTGGGACACTTCTCCTTGCTGCAGGCATTTAGGGAGGTTCTTGCTCCCAAGGCGTTTGCTATGTCCAGACCTGGGATCAAAGCTTTCCTGCTGTGACAATTTTGACTGTGCCACTTAGCTGAGATGGAGCAGCATTTTCAGAATGTCCTTCCCACTGCTCTGCTGCTGGTCACCGGAAGCCAGGACCAGAAGAGGCGCTGGCTCTGCTGTTCCCAGGGGTGATGCAGGGCCTGCTGCGCTCCTGCCCACTCACCGGCCCTGCAGCTCCTGCTGGACACCCACTCCAGAGCCGCCCCATCCTGGGCCAGGTGTGTGCAGAGCAGCTCCGGGATGTCCGCTGCTCGGAAGCCGGAAGCTAGGGGCAGTGATGGGACAGCAGGACATCCTCCTGTCCTAACTGCCAGCTGTGTGTTGGGAACATGCTTCACTGAGCATTTTGTCAACGCCATTACACTTGGTGGCAGAACGCTGATGGGATCTTGGAGCAAGAGGTGCTGGTGCCCCAGACACGGGATGCAGCAGCCAGAAGGCGCGAGACAATCCCACAGACCTCGGAGGCCTTTCCAGGGCTCAGCTGCTGTGGGCACGGCCCTTCCAAAACACATTTCAGGGCCAGGGACTTAGCTCAGTGGTTCTGCCGCCTGCCTCAAAAGCACAAGGTCCCGAGTTTGATCCCTGGTACCAAAACAAAACAAAACTCATTTCAAGTTTCTGTCTGGCTCCTCCTACCAGGAAGAAAGAGGCCCAGTGCCACTGGACCTCTTCGGGTTCTGAAGGCCACATACACCTCTGTTGGGGGCACCACTGGCTCCTATTTGCAGAGCAACTTGGAAAGCCATCAGTTGTTAGTGGGGTCCAGAAAAGAGACAGGTTTGCAACAGCCTCGGGGGCCAGATCTGCAGGTATTTCCAGGGTCAGCAGTGGAAAAGGATGTTGGATGGGACCTTCGACAACCTGTGAGTGCGGCACACAACTATCAGGAGTAGAGTGAGCAACAACTGTCAGGATTTACGAGCGAAGTTCTGCCATCACCAGTAGGAACTACTACTCCTGTCCTTTGGATAAACTAATGCTCACTCTCCACTGGACCACACTAGAGAGAGAGTCCTTACACGTGTGCCACTGATGTTTGCTGTTGCTGAGTGCTTCTCATGGCCTTTATGGCCTGCTAAGCCATAAAGCTGGGTGTGGAGAGCAGGACTCCATCATCATAAAATGGTGCAGGCCAGAGCTGACTCCATCCGGCCCTGGAGACATGAGCAAGACATTCGCGCCCACTCCGGACCTGTATCCCGGCCACAGAGCCTCCTCAAGGGAAATGAGGGCCCAGGCACCGCTGGTTCTGGATGACAGGGCGTCAACCTGCAACTGGCACTGCTGCAAGAAGGTGCCAATCTGAGATCCGCTGTAGCTAAGACCTACAGACCAGGAGGGCTCCCGGAGCAGGACAGATTGGGGGCTGGCGAAGAGCTCCTGCCACGGTGGAGGTGGAGCTTGTGCGTGGGCCCACAGGGTAGATTCCCTCCCTAAGGCTGGCCCAGCCTTAGCCTGGCCGAGTGCCCGTGTTGGAGCAGAGGCCACATGCATGAGGCCCTGGTACAGCAGCATCTGGGGCTGGGGGAGTTAGCCCCTAGGGCGAGGTCACGTAGAACCACTTCTGTGGAAAGAGAAGTACTTTCCTCTCTGGAATAAATATTTACCCTGGAAGTGAAGTTGCTTTCTTGCCTCATAATGCTTCCACCAAAACCGATCTGGAAGTTAAGTATGGTCAGGCGACTGCACTTGGAGGCCAGGCTGACAAGTTGGCCGGGGTGGGTGCTTGTTATGTCAGCTGCTTGAGACATCAGTTCTCAGATCCACTTCGCTGCAGAGTGCAGAGCTGATGTGGCCCCGGAACGCCTTGCAGGCGCTTTGGAAGGTGAACAAGCTGAAGGGACCAGTGTGTTCCTCAGGGTGTCAGTGCACCGGACAAGGCCCTGAGCACCTAGTGGCTGGGTGGCTTTCTGCTGACTCACATGGCCAGGGTGGGGCACCCCTGGCCCCTGGGCCTCAGCTGCACTCAGCTCCTGTGGGGCCCATGATTCAGTTTCTCCGGCTTCCACGCCAAGGGGCTGCTTGGCTCCCTGACTCAGAGCCCGCTCCCCGAGCAGGACGTGCCTGTCCCGGCAGTGAGAGGCAGCTGGGAATTCTGGGCTTCCTGCGGGTCTGCAGCTCAGCTTCCCTGGCTCTTGCTTTTCCCTACCTCTCTCACTTCCTGTCTCCCCACTCTCCTGGCTGGCTCTGCACCCTTGGGCACAGGCACCAGGCACAGAAGCCGAAGCCCCTGCCCTGTGTGTCCGGATGACCCTGCTCCCCTAGTGTCCTGCGGGAGAAAAGCCTGGCTGTCAGGTAGTTGTTCTGAAACAGGACAAGGCTGTAAGAAGGACCAGTGATAGCGCGAGAGAAAATCCTAGACTTCAGATGTCCAACGATTAAAGTCCCCTTTCTTTGTGTAAGGTCTCACTTATGTAGTTAGTTATTTTTCTCTTGTTTCTGAGACAAAATAACCGACACTCACGTTAAAGGGGAGAGTTTTATTTGGCTCACAGTTCCTAGAGGTTTAGCCTATAATCGGCCGGCTCGGAGGCGGGGTGGGGTGGGGGACGGGCCTCACAGAGGAGAAACAGCTCAGGGCAGCCAGAGGTAGCAATGCAACAAGCGGCCTCAACAGCATCTTTCTGCCCCTTTTATTTTACCCAGAGCACTTAGGGCGGGCAGCACTCAGGCTCTTAATGCCAGTGTCCTCGGGCCTGGCCCACCATGACTCAGCCACACTCTAGATTCAGCCACAAGCTTATGACCACATGAGGTTGGGGGACCGCTGGACAGAAACCATAACTGTAGTTCAGGCTGGCCTTGAAGTCTCAGTGATCCTCCTGCCTCAGCCTCCCAGCTGCTGCAATCACAGGTGTGCACCACACCTGGCTTATCTCTCTATTTCTAAACGCAAAAACAAAGTGGTGATGCTGTAGTCATGATTGAAACCCACTCAGGCCATCTTTCGTTTCTTTTCAGGGCTCTTTCTGATGCTGTGTTGATCTAGGCAGGAAGATACTCTTGAGCCGTCTTCCACAGGGCACGGTCAGGCCTGGGCTTCCACGGCCAAAGCACAGATGGTGACCGTAGCATGACCCTTCTGTAGTGGGAAATGACACAGCCTGGTCAGACTCAGAGCCCCTGAGCAGGCGGGCAGGGTGACCCTGTAACCCCAGCTGCTCCAGAGGCAGAGGCAGGAGGATTGCAAGCTCAAACCTAGCCTAAGCAACTTACGAGATCCCATTCCAAAGTAAAGAAAATATAAAAAGGGCTGGCAGTGTAGCTCAGTGGTTAAGCACACCCCCACCCCCACCACCACCCCCACCACCCCCCCGTACTGCAAAACAAAACAACACAAAACAGAACACCTTCCAGGGTTTATGAGCAGTAAATTCAGGAGGCCCCTCTGAGACAGAAATGTGACCTAATTTTATTTTATGTGAAAGCTTAAAGCAATGTAGTAAGTTCCGGAAAAAGACACCAAGTCTGGGAGATTCGGCAGACAGAGCCGTGGTCCTGCAGGAGCAGCCCCGGGCCCCTGGCCGCATCTTGGTTCACCACTGCCGAAATGCAGATCTCCCTAGGTGTCCTCGCAAGGAGGATGAAGTCAGACAGAGGGAGATCACGGGAGCTCAGCAAAGAGCCTCCAGCCCTGGGAACCGTCCTACCTGCCTTGCAATTAAAAGCAGTTATCCAAACAAATAATAGCACTGACTCCCGAACTTGGCAAGGAGTTGGGAGAAGTCAGCATTTCCATGATAAATGGGTCACAGTGCGCAGAAGCCAGCCTTGGGCCGGAGCCGCCGGGCCTGCCTGGCCCTGGAGTCTGAAGATCAGAGGACTGGCCAGGGCCTTGCAGCGGGTGAGAACCATGCCTGCCCCAGCTCAGCGCAGGAGCATCTTTCATCATGCACCCCTCAGCAGCAGCTGTGATTAACCATCATCAAGTGTGTGGCTAGTAATTTCAACAGTGCAGCAATCCCTGAAATTATTTCTTGCTAGGACTAAAAGAGTTTTAGACTAAGAGCTCTTAATCTTAACTTTCAATTTGCGTTTCAACTCTTCATTATAAAAATCAGGCAAAGTGGAGGGACGTGGTCCAGGGTCTCGGGATAACAGATCTGCCCTCAAGATGAATTTCTTTTCTCATGTGAAAAAGCTCTCAAGTCTCGACTTTCCCCTTCTCCTTTGTCTTTTTTACTTCTGCTCTCAGATTCACGAAAACAAACAACTCTCTCTCTCCCCAGATGATAATTTTGAAAAGCAGCTGCATTTTGGAAGACAGTATTCAACTTGTTCTTATTTTTCTTTTTTGAGACGGGGTCTGGTTATGTAGCCCAGGCTGGCCTGGAACTTGTGATCCTCCTGCCTCAGCCTCCCGAGTGCTAGAATCACAGGCGTGTGCCACCACCACACACGCCCCACTGTATACAACTTTTCTGAGTTGAGAAGTTCCTATAGAAAAGAGCAAAGGGATTTTCTTTACCCCCACCCCCCATGCCACTATATGAAATCGCTCCTTCACAGTGTTCAAGATGTCTGCAATCTTTCTAGCACCCAGGGACCTAAGCTAGGACTCTATTCTTTGCAGCCGAGTTCCTGGCTCCCAGGTGCCCCTGGACAACAGCGCACACAGCTGCCCAAGGAGGAGGCCACAGTGGCCCTTGAAGTTCGCACGTGGGGACGGTGGCAGATGCTTCTGGAACCTCGGTCCACACGAGTGCTGCGGAACCAGTCAGTCCATCCCTCCACCCCGCTGTGCTCCTGTGGGGCTGGGAGGCACGCGGAGGACACCGCCACCCTCCACGAGGACGAGGCCTGGGCTCCGCCGCCTACTTTCCTGTCTGACGTTGCTACACTGAATGCTCACTAGCAGCTGTGTGAGTGAGTGTGCCCGGTGCGTTTACTGTATTTTGCAGAAACATCATACGCACTGCTACAGAGAAAGCTTCCTCACGTAGAGGTGGGGCCTGGTGTGGACCCAGTTTTCACAAAAGCGCACGGGCTCCTTTGATGATCAGAGGGATCCAGAAAACCCTGTCTGTCGGGTGCTCCCAACGTGGGCTCGCATCCAAGGCTGGCTCTGCGGCTGCTTAAACAACGGCCATGAATCAGACAGAGAAGCCTGGGAACCGTCAGCAGCCGTAATTGCATGTCATTACCCGGGATAATGGCAGCGTTTTAGGTATGAATTAAACCTTTCGTGGTGGGGACTTGCATCATTTCACAATGCGAGTCAATCCGATGACTTTAAAAATCCACGGACAAAACACCCAAAGTTCACTGCTTCCTTAGGTGGAGCTGCAGGGTTTCTTTGTGTTTGTTTTTCAGGAGTTTGAGAGAAGGCAGCAGACTTCTTTCTGGAAGGTGGAGGAGAGGCTTTTGTCAAAGGTAGGAGGTAATGTTTGCATGGATGGAAGGAGACTCAGATTTCACCGGAAATGGCTCCAACCTGGGGCAGAGCCCGGAAAGAGCTTCCGGGAGCACCCGCCATCCAACTGCTGTCTGCAGGTGGATTCTGCCCAGCACTGTTCGTCCCATTTTGTCTTATTCCGTTTCATGTTATTTAGTAGTGAGTGTTTGCAGTAAGATCCCCATCCCTTGTGTGGAGTTGGTGCATGCACGTAACACATCTTCGCTCTTCTTATGTTCCCACCTCCCCCCTCCATCTCCAGGTTCCCTTTTCTTTTGCAAAAGATCTATCTCCCTGTTTCCTGTTACCTAACTTTTATTTAAACTCCTTATTTACACTTTGGGGTTTTCATAAAAGGAAAGCCATTTGATATTTTACCTTCCATGTCCAGTTTGTTTTACTTAACATCATGGTCTCGGGGTGCACAAATTTTCCTACAAATGACTCAAGCTTATCCTTTATGGCAGAGTAGTACTCCATTGTGTGGAAATACCACATTTTCTTTATCCATTCATCTGTTGATGGGTATATAGGCCACTTCCAAGATTGAGCTGTTATAAACTGTGCTGCTACAGGGCCAGGGATTTAGCTCAGTGGTGCCACACTTGCCTTGCAAGCGCAAGGCCCTGAGTTCGATCCTCAGTACCAAAACAAAATGTGCTGCTATAAACACAGGTGTGCATGGATCACTGTGATACGGGATCTTCAACTCCTTCTTGAAGACACTGAGGAGGGAAAATAGAGCCCAGCCTTCCCCTCCATAGTACTGATGTACTCCCCAGAGTCAGGGCCCGGCTCACTCAGCCCGGTCCGGGGGACCCCTGCTCTGACACGAGCCCGAAGTACAGATCTGAGGGAACTGCAGCCCAATGCAGGAGAACTGACCCTGAGCTTCTCCTCGCCACTTCCCCAGCGAGTCTGTGTGTGAGGCTCGTGATGACAGGCGGAAACCTTCAGGAGAGCCATTGCCGGGGAAACACAGAGAGCACACCCAGGCCCCTCCCAAGCCAGACCCAGTCCCAGCCAACATGTGTAGCTCACGACATATTGTGCTTTTAATTTTCTTATAGGAGTCAAATTTAGTCAGGTCTGGTGCTGCACACCTGTAGCCTCAGCACTGAGGCCACAAGTTCAAGCCTAGCCCAGGACACTCGGCCAGACCCTGTCTCAAAAAAAAACCAAAGCAATAATCATAAAAGTCAGATTTCAAGTAAAAATTGTGACTTCCAAGGTTTTGGGTTTGAGAGATCAGGGAGCCCTAGGTCCCAAGCCTAGGCGTAGTGTGTGGCCATCGGTCCCCAGGAGGCAGACAGCACCCTGCAGCTCTGCGCGGGGCCCTGACGCCCACCAGCACACGCCCCATCGCTAAGGGGGCTGAAGATTTGAGGCCGTGGAAGACGCACCGTGGTAGATTTTCTCTGATTGTAGTCACTGACATTTTTCCCAAACAGACCTTGCAGGGTCTCCTGGGCTCCAGGTACACACAGACACACAGACACACAGACACACAGACACACAGACACACACACACACACACACACACACACACACACAGCCCAGTTCACAGGCTTTGTCTCTGCGGCGTACTCTTGTCTCTTCCTGTGTGCAAAGTGCCTACGCTTGGCGCGCATACGTCGACATCTTCGGTCAGTTTTTGCTGTTTTGAGTCAGTGTCAAGGAAGGTCCTCCCTGTTTTCCCAGCTAATCCCTCGCTGTAGGGGCAGAAAGCACTTCGGGGAGGCCAAGACAGCTCGGGCTCTGGTCAGCCAGGCCAGGCCCTTCCCACTCCACCCCAGGCCTGGGACGAGGGAAGGAACCGAGGGGCAGGACAGACTGCTGTCATGGAGACCTGGGAGCTCGGTGGGGCTGACCTACCTACTACCTACTTCCAGTTAGATTGAACCCCACAAGGATGAGGCTCTTGGTGTCCGATCACCAGGATAGCGCTTGGTGAGGAAAAGGTCAGTACAGATGCTTGTCAATTGAGTAAAACTGTCAAACTAACCATGACTTCTTGGGCTAGGACCTTAGGATTTGACACATCACATCAGACCTAAGAATGAACACAGGAACCATGAGACAAATAATCAAAGCAGAAAACAGGACATCTAGTCTCATGTACTACTGTTAGTCTACTCCATTTGTTCATGAGAATTGCTTTTATCCTGAAATATTTCACAGGCCTTCCATTTATTAACCTACAAGAAGAAAAATACAGATGTAATAAGCAAAAAAAAAAAAATTGAGAGTAAAGAGGGGAAACGAGATAAAAAGAAAGTCATGGGCTAATGAAGTTTATAGTCCTGCCGAGGTTAGAAAGTACTTAATGAAATGCTGCAAAACTGTGTGTGTCATTTTACATGGAGAGAAAGCTATGCAGACAAAACTCTAAGAATAAGTCCATCCTGAGTAAGGATTTTGCCTGCACCATTTTAAATATTCCTCTAGCTTTCCCAACTTACGGGGAGCCATGCCTTAGACAGTTGACAGCAAATTCTTATCATTTTTCTATTTCTTTCATCCAGGAAAATAATACATTTGCCTTGACTCATTGTGTTGTTGTGGACTCTCTTACTGCTTATTGTTTTAAGTGACTGCACATGAATAAGCTCTGTCATACAAGCTTTCCTGTTTTGCCAAAATATTACTAAATATTTTTCAGTGCTTCACGTGCTGTCTAGTGGGGGGGATGAACTCAGCTGACAACTCCTCGCTGTGTTAAGTGCCATGAAAGCAGGGAGAAGCCGCCAGCCCCAGCACTTGTGTGCCTGCTGCGGCTGTCCCAGTGCCCGTCCTGTTTCCAGTTTTCCTGTCATGAGCACGCGTTTCAGGCCTTCTGGGGAGTTGTGCTGCCTCCCTCCGTCTGCCCCCGCCCTCCCCTTGCCCCTCTCCCAAGAGATGCCGGTGTGGCCAGGGTAGTGGGAGGGCCCTGGCACCCTGCCTGGTGTCAGAGGAAGCTGCTTCCCTCCCAGGGCTTCTCTCCTCCCTCCCTTACAATGCACTGCTCCCCAAGGCAGAGACCCAGTGCGGCCTGCAGCAGGGCGCGGCCGCCCGACTGCTCAGCCCCTCGGCCAGTCACACACAGCTTCCTGGCAGCTCTTTCCTCCGGGAAGACCCCCTCAGGATGGCTCTGAGTGCAGGGCCAGGCCATGGCCTCGAAGCTAAGAAAAGGAGAAGCAATGGCAGCGTGGAGCTGCTCTCCCACCACTCCTGCTCCGCCACTGCACTGCGGGCCCCGGGCTGTTACAGGCCAAGGGGCGGGGGGGGGGAAACACCACAGGCACCAGGGAGGGCCGGGGGCTGGACAGGCAGGACGAGGGGACACCACAGCTGCAGCCGAGACACCTGGGCTAGAAACTGGGCCTCAGGATAAGGACGCGCTGGCGGGACCTGCATGCTTCCTCAGAGGACAAGCCCGGGCCCCGCGACGTCTAGGAATGCGTCGGACACCCCGGTGGTCACCAGGGGCCTCTGGACCCCCCACTTCCAGGAGAATCTTTGTTCACTTACTCCTGTTCCGGGTCCTCCATCAGACCAGCCCTGGGCTGTCCGAACTCTGCCCACAGAGGGCCTGAGCCCGCTCAGAGACAAAGCTTCCTCTTGCTCACACACACAGGCGCATGCACACCTCCCACTCTCGGGGAGCCCTGAGCACAGCTGGCCTGGGCGGGGACAGATGCTCAGGTGCCCAGGAGCTCGGACCCCAGGAAAGGAGGGAGCCTGGCCAGAGGGGGCTCTGCAGCTGAGCGCTGACGTGGAGGGGAACCGGGTCCAGAGGCCGAGGACGGTTGTGAAATGAACACACAAAAGGCAGAGCAGAGACCAAGGTCTCCAGGCTGACGTCTGGGGCCTGGCCCTCTTGCTGACCCGGGAAGGTCACCACGCCCGGGGAACTGCTGGACAGCGGCCCAGCTCCCTGGGTCTTGAGACGAGCTGGGAGCAGCACTGCAGCCACCGCACCGCCCTGGCCCAGCGCTGCTGCTGTGGGATTCTGCCCGCCCCACCCTAGCTGAGGCAGACGGAGCCTGGGGCTCAGGCCCGCTCCCTCCTGTGGTCCGCCTGCCCCCAGCGCCACTGCGGCCCCCAAAGCACCCGGGCCTTGAAGACCCATGCGGGGGTCATGGCCAGCATGACCAGGTCGGTGTCCGGCCCAGGAGCCCACGCCAGGCCTGTGCCTCAGAGGCAGCCCTGGTCCGGTCCTCTCCGGGGCTGGTCACCAAGCCGAGCCGCCTTGGGGCCAGCCGAGGTCCCCGCTGCAGAAGCTGCCCAGCCCAGGGTGGATCTCGGGTCCTTCTGCCCTGGAAACGGTTCCGCATCATCCACGGGACACGGGCGGCTCACGACAGGCAGCGGGTGCACTGCAGCTGCACGCTTCTTCTGCAGAAATGGACGCGGTGGGTGCGTGGTGACTCATCTCCAGCAAAGAGCTGTTTTCTCAGCAGGAAGTCCGCAGATGACATCAAATGAAGACGGCGACAGAGACTTTACTACCGACCACTAATTACAATGAGATGTGCTTTTATCAGATACTAACTCCCCGAAAATCAGAATACCACTTCTAATCGACAATATATTTTTCCCTTAGAGAAGTACATAAAATATTGATATGACTTACAGTTTATGGCCGCTTAGATTTCATTAAATGGAGAAGATTAAAACCCAATTGTTTATTTCATAGACTATCAGACTGATGTATTTAACATGTTTTATTCAAAGGGATCTCTATTTTCATGTATGTTTCCCCATACACTAATGTACAATATCAAGCACATTACTGTATTTGTAAATATGCTTCATAAACACCCTCAGATCTACAGGATGCTGGTATCATCACTGCTCCATTTCACAAATGAAAACAACCGAGACACGGCCGGCTCCACAGTGGGGTCCTGGTGGGCGGTGGGTGGGGTGCACAGTGGCTCCACACCCCGGTGTGGACGCACACCCACGTGTGCGAGGCGAGTGAGTTCCCCCCAGGTCTGTGCTGTCCTGGTCCCCGGCTGAGTGGGCAAGGACTGTCATCCTAACTTCTAGCAGGCCCAGGGAAGAGGAAGGAGATTGAGCAGGAAAAGCCGTTTAAACACCTTCTTCAAGGCCAGTGAAACCAGCAGGCCATGTCAGCGCTGACTTTAGTCCTAGGAGGGGAGGGTCCGGGCGGATGCTGGAGGGAGGGGGCCTCACCTGTTTGCAGCCGGCTCTACCGCTGGCTGAGACTCTGCAGTGCTTGTGAATAAGGAAGAGATCACACACACCGCTCTCCCGCCCGAGGCCTCCCTCGGCTCGCAGGAGGATGCGTGGGTCCCCAGCTGCCTGCACCTCTGCTGCCGGGCTGGCTGCGGTGAGTGTCCCAGGGTCCCTTGGAGCACAGCACCTGCCTCCCCCATCCGCCTGGGAAACGTGCATCCCACATGGCGGGTCGGGTCGGGTCGGGTCGGGGCTCCCGGGGCTGAGGGCTCCCTCTGGCCGTCGTTTCCTCCCCACGAATTTGCCCTTTTATTTCCCAAAACCAAGCTCTGCCCAGCAATTCTGAGAGAGCTAACATTGTGTGTGAGGCATGTTTTAGCTTGAAAGCTAAATCCTGACCACGTTCTTCTCCCAAGACTGAAAAGAGCCAAGCCCACGTCAGCAGGGAGAGGCCGACGGAGCCCAGGCCGCCACCCTGACACTCGGACATAAACCTGCACACAGAGCTGCACAAGCAGCACAACAGCCATGTTGATTCTGTACCTAAACAAAGCCCTCCAGATGCGCACGAGAGACGCCGTGTTCCGGGAGCGGATGGAGAGGCCTGCAAATCCAGCGGGGGTATTTTTAACTTAAATTATATCCTGGCCTTGGTCAAAAGAAGGCAAATCAGATTTCAAGCAGAATAAAAGTAACCTAAGAAGTGCGTGACTCTCCTGGTGAAAGGCAGTGTGGTGTACACGAGGGCCCGTGCTTAGCGACGTCCTGGGTGCACAGAGGCACCTCGCGAAGACACGCCGGGAACTAAGGCAGACACCACAGCTGAGACATCTCACGGTCTCTCTCCCACGAGGAGCCCAAACTGTGACCACTTCTCACAGGGCTGGGGGGACAGAAGCTGGGACAGGCAGGGAGGGCCGCTGAGGTGCGCTGGCTCCCCCCAGGCCCCTATTCTGCTCACTGGCGCCCAAGTTTCCAGCGGCGCAGGCTCCTCAGCCCCAGCAGGGGCTCAGCTGTGTCCCGGAACCCTGTGCACCGCCCCGGGAGGACAGTGTTCACGCTGCCTGCACCCAGCGCGTTCCTCCGCACACCGCCAGGCACCATTTGTCTCCAGCAGCTCAGTCCTGAGAAGACGCTGAGAAAAGAGAGATGAGGTGGTTCTGGTTCTCTCCACCTAAAAGTTAGGAAACACGGAACGGAGTGCAAGTTCGGCATGAGCTAGCTGTGAGCCTGAACCTGCTCTCCAAACTATGCCTGGCCCTCTCTTCATGACTACTTTTTTATTCTTTCCTTTCCTTTTCTCATTTTTGTTCTGAAACATGGTCTCACTATGGAGCCCAGGCTGGCTCTGAACTCACCAACCTCCTGCCTCAGCCTCCGTCTGCTGGGATCACAGGTGTGCGCCCCCAGGCCCAGTGATGGCATCAGGCTGAGAAAGAACGCACTGCAAGTGTTCCGTCCACGAGGCATTCGAGGGCAAAGCTTCGAAAGTGTGCGCAGAGGCAGCAGGGCCTCCGCCTGGCCGAGTGCAGAACCCGGTGTGGTGGTGGCGGGGGTGCGGACAGGCAGTGCCCTCCCCAGCGCTGGGGCTGGGAGCCAGCTCCTCCTTGGCTCAGTGCCAAGCACCCGCCCCAGACTCCTGTGCGCTCTGCACAGGGCTGCATCCACGCGGGACCGGGCAGCGCATTCGGTTGGACTCCTGCACTCCCAGCATGCACGAGGCCTTGGGTTTAATCCCCAGCCAAAAAACCTTTGAAGAAGATTCCTTTGGAAATCGGGGAATTCCATGGTGACAGGGTCCCTGCTTAGTTCCTGGCTAATTCCTAGCTAGCAGCCTCCAGGGTCCCTTATTCCTTTGCTTTTCAGTCACCGTCACCTGAACTCCCCAATGTTCCTCTACCCCGCTCATGGTGGGGAGGAACCAGGCTGCAGACTCCCTCAGGTCTGAGTAGTTCTACTAGTCACTTCCTGACACCTGCAACTTAGAGGAGGACAGGTTTACTTTGGCTCACGGTTTCACAGCATTCAGTCCACGGTCCACTGACCCCAAGGCAGGAACAGCATGGTGGCAGGGCTGTAGAAGGAAGTTGTTCAGCTCATGGCATCCAAGAAGCAGAGAGAGAAGGGAGGAGCTGAGGACAGGAATGCACCCTCCAGTCACACCCCAATGACACCCTGCTCCTACCAGCTCACCTCCTCACAGCAGTCAGCTGTGAACGTGGACAAATCGACTGGTGAGCACAGCACCCGATGGCCCAGGCACCTTCCAAAAGCCACCTCTGAAAGCGTGAGAGTCTGGCAGACATGTCAGACCATAACCACAGCAGCAGGGATAGTGGCCCTGGAAGACAGGCACAGAAAGCTTTTCCACTGTGAATGAATGGCCATGAGCACTGTGGAAAAACCAGAGCAACATTCAAACACGAGTGACTGGCAAAGTTTATAGACTTCTCAGAGGGGCAGCTCCTGTGCCCTCTCCTGAGATGAAAGTGAGCTGTATTTACAGGTACATCTTGGCTCTCACTTTCTTGCCAACAAGAAAGCCCCGTGGAAGGAAAGGATGAGTCAGAATGAAAAAATTCTCCCGGCAAAGCAGTGGCGACTGATTCTAGTTGCAGGCAGACGACTACATCTTCAACTTCAGACTCTGATTTTGTTTATAAAAGCTTTTTTCAAAAACATCTTCAACTGAGTAATATCTGGAAGGCCTAGTCCTACCCGCCCATGGTCCTTTATGGCTCTTTCCTTATAATTCAATAGAGACAAAATTCAACAGCAAGCTACAGCAAATAAATCACTTCTAACACAGTGGACATCACTTGCAGGCAGAGAAACAAATATTCCCTTCATCCATTGTGAAGGCGTCCAGTTCTCCCTTGGAAAGCTGAGGCTCACAGAGCTCTCCTTGAGCCAATGGATGTACTCTGGGAAGCAATTAGAAGGGACACACCAAAATAAAATGCATAAGCCTTTGTGCCTAAAACAATAAAGCCAATTTTAGTTGGTTTATGTTTACAAATTATGACTATTTTAACTAGCAAAGAATTCAAGACCACACTGTTTTATCTACTATTATCTTCATAAAAGGTCAACCACAGATTATATCCTGACTCAACTGCCAGTGTTTTCCAGCCACTTCATGGTAGGCTATCCAAGAATCTTTGAGAATGAACCCCGCCGAGCAGTAAATGACTGGAGTCGCTCTGGATGGCTGAGCCCTCAGAGGCCGTCCATGCTGCCCGTGTGACTGTCAATTACGCCGCTGCCTCTTATCTTTCCCGAGTTTCAGAGTGCTCTAGAATATAAGGCAGGCGTAAGACTAAGGAGACTGCAGGAACGCGTGCTTTGCAGCAGTGCAAAACTCTGATGCAGTCTTAAAAGTTGAAGTAAACACTACTTGACACATAGGTTTAGGTCATTTTCAAGGTATAAAATAGTTCTAGGTTTGTCAACCTCAAAAACAAAGGCTTTAGGCACATCCCGGTCACTGCGTGAACTTTGCTCATCTCACAGTGGGTCGCAGGTGAGCAGGCTGCCGCGTGTCTTGTCCGAGCAGTGCTCGCCTGGCGGGCGTGGAGCCCCACGTCCTCTGCCCCCGCGCTGTCACCGGTGTTGTTCCTCACCTGGCTTCCAGGATCGACACTCAGGATTTGCCTTCATCCTCTGTCGCCTCCACCACGTGGTCTCCTCCAGGGTCCTGGTTTCAACACCCACTGCACGACATCCGGTCACTGGCCACCCGGGGTCCCACAGACCCCAGCAATGCGACATGTGCACACTCTGTATTTCTAGTCACCACACCCGCCCCAGACCCACGGCAATACTGAGAACAAAGCAAAGTGCGGGCTCAGCTGGAGGACCGGCCGTGCCCTGTGTCTCAGGTGGCTTAGAGGCCCCGTGTCCATGCCCTGTTGGGAGCTGGCTGTGAGTAAAAACTGCTGCTCCACCAGATCCGGCTTCATGTCCATTCAAACAGTGTTGAAAGAATCATATTTTTACCTAAATTGTGGCTTTGAAAGGAAAAAAATGATTCTGTTAACTTGAGCTGTCCAACTTGGTTCCTTTTATGGAGCTACGGTTCTCAACTGATGAGTCAGGTCACACAGGCTTACTATCAGTTATGTCATTAAACATCTATTAGCTAATCTCCAGGTCAGTAATCCCTTCCCAAGCCGGTGCAGCTTCCACACTTCAAGTCTTGCTTCAGATTAAAGCTCACAGTCAAACACCAAGAACATTTATCTTGTTGCTATGCACTTAATGCAACGTGATGTGGACAACTCTGACAAAAATAAAGCAAGTGCATCGCTGATCGCCACGCACGCAAAGCAGCCAGCGTGAGGGCTGGAGGTTTGCTGTCGGCACATTACTCAGCATGTGGAGACTTTTTAAGATTCACGATCCCTGCTGAACACAGCAAAGGTACATAAAGGCCAGGCGATACCGGATACAGAGCAATGGCCACCCCAGCCTCGCCTTTCGTTCCTTTTTTATGCACATTTAATTATACTCTGCGGAAGACGAAGAGCCACACACAGCCCAGCCTTCCACTCGTGCCAGGCCTCCTGCCTGTCTGTGAAGGCTTCTCTCTTAGCTGCCAATAACTTTCCCAATTTTTATGACAACTCTTAGTAGTCAGTGAGTTACAGGGAGCAATATTAGACCCTTTTAAGCCACTCTATTGCCATACATTTAGTTTACTTTTGTTTCGTTTCATTTTGTTTTCTAGACAGGTTCTCGCTGTGCAGCCCAAGCTGGCCTCAAACTCACAGTGATCCTCCTGCCTCAGTCTCCTGAGTGCTGGGATTACTAGTGTGCACCACCACACCCAGCAAATTGACTGATAGAAGTGAAAATAAGAGGAAAAAGGAATTTAAAAAGAAGCCAGGAAAGAGAATCGGGGAGCCAGTTAGCTGCTGGGTGTTTTCCCCACAGGAAGGCATGCAGTGTCGAGGTTAGAACCCAGGCTGCTGTCTGCACTGCAGGTGACACGCCTCCCAACAGAGCCACCCTGGATGTGCAGCTGAAGCCTGCGCCTGCTCCTTCTGGACCCTTCCAGCTGTTTTCTAAGCGACTGACGCTCCTGTGTCTCCCTGCTGACCCTGCATATACAACCCGCCCTCCCCAAGGAGCTGGCAAGACAAAGGTTGCTTGTGAAACCCCAGCTCTGTCTTTCTGGCTCACAGGAGCACTCATTGTCAATCTTGTAACTGCATTCTCTTAGGCCTCCCATTATCTGGCTGGGGACTCAGCAAGTTTCTCTCCCCAGGGGTCAGTGCGGACGGCACACTGCCACACCCCCGTTCATCCTGTGCTGTGTGTGATGTCAGACTACGAGGGCTTCGCCCGAGGAACCAAACCCAAGTGAGTGCACCACTCTGCTCTCCACATGCAGGCTGCTGGAGGCATGGAGTCTGCACCCCTGCCCCGGTGCCACGTCACATCGGTGTCTGTGACTCAGAGCCTCGTGTCTGGACTGGAACTGGTGGCAAGCTGCTCCCCATGGAGAGAAGCCAGAGTTCTCCAGCCACGCCGTGCCGTCTTAGTCTCAGCCACTTTCTCATCACTGGAATGAAATCCCCAACATCCACAGTTTAGAGAAGGAGGAATCATCACGGGCAGCCCGGGGTTTGGAAGTGTCAGTCCTTTCGTGGCCCTGGGCTCTAGCCAGAAGCAGCATGAAGGAGCGGGCTGGGGGAGGAGAGCTGCTCACCTCATGCAGGACAGGAAGCACAGCATCCGGGCAGGGGGCCAGGGAGGGAGACCCCAGTGGCCGCCCCTTCCAGCCGACCCCATCTCCTGAGTCCCCATAACCCTGTCTCCTTTCAGAGCTCCGCCTTGCGCACATGAAGCTTGGGAGGCATCTGGATATAACCCATAGCACATTCTTCCCTCTCAGCATCGGTTCCTCCGAACTCCAAAATGCTTGTGTCTCGAGAACACAAAAGGGTGGATGCTGGGGGACATCTCTATAAAATCGTTCAACTTCTTATGCTATGGCCACGAGTGTTTCCAAAAGGCTGATTCTCCTGCTGCTTCGATGGCTGTTCCTTGGGTTTCATTTGCTAATGTGGAAGTGTGCTTACTGTGTAGGATCAACTTTCTGGTCCCTGGAGCCAGGTGGTGGTTTGAGGATCTGGTCACTGAGGAAACACTGCCCTTCTTGCAAAGCATCACAATATTCAAAGGGTAAAGGCCCAGGCATTTGCAGAAGGTTGTTGACAAACTGGCTTGGTAGTTTTTTGTCTTTTGGGTTTTTTTGGTACGGGGATCAAACTCGGGTCCTTGTGCTTGTGCCGCAGGCGGTGAAACCACTCAGCTAAATCCTTAGCCCTGGCTTGGTAGTTTTATGAAAAAGGAATGAATATTCATATAATAGGCTATTTGGCAGCAACTGAACTGGTATTTTAAGAGTTTTTAAAGCCATGAAAAAATGTGCATGATATAATATTAAGCAAAAAATTAAAAATATATTATCTATGATTTTGACTAAGTAAAGATGAAGGTTTATAGAAAAAAATGAAAACATATAAATCATCCAATTGTCACCATGGATGGATGGTAACAGTTATGATGGATAATTTGTTTTTCTGCTTTTCTAGACTCTCCCCCTTCCCTCTGATGAGCATGTATTCCTTCAATAAGAAGACAATTTTATAAAATTGTTCATAAATAATAAGAATTCATCACCACCATAACATCTACCAAGCATTAAGTATTTATCATGCCTCACTCTGTCTCTCTGCATCACGACTAATCGATGCATTTTAATGATTCATTTACTCAGTTCTCAGTGCTGGGCCTGGCACCCAGGGCCTCGTGCATGCTAGCCAAGCTCTCACCACTGAGCTTCCCCATCACCCGCCCTCAGCATGGATCAGCAACACATCTCCAGGGAGGCGCAGCCTCTGCCTGGCAGAGATTCAGAGAGACTCAGTGCCTTTCCCAAAACAACACAGGAGAAAATGGCAAAACTCATACTCAAAGCCAAGTGTAAACATCAAAGACCACAGCTTCCACTGGGAGCTAAGGTCCCGGAGCTTCGGCCAGTAGAGCAGTTTCCAGTGGACAGTGCCCTTGAAGGACACTGGGGAGGAAGGAAGAACTGGCCACTGCAGGACAGAGGGGGTCCAAGGGGCGCCATGCTGAACAATCTGAAGGCTGGTGGGACCAAGGCACAGCCAGAAATGTGACTGGCGAAATCTAAGGCAGGCAAACCATCGTGATCCGTGATTGGTTGTTTCTGAGGAAATGCAAATGAGGCTTGTTTTTAAAAAGCCGTTTTTGTGCAGGAACCATTTCAGCTATCACTGCAGACAGAGGCTCTGATCTTACAGGACGCCTCCTGTCTGCTCCAGCATCTGGTCAGGTCTGGAAAAGGTTGAGTGTGCTCCTCAGCAGAGAAAAGATGCTTTGTAAGGGACAGGGGGAGGAATGGATTTGTGACTGATTTGTGTAGTACCGAGCACATTGCAGCTCCAAGTGCTTCTCCCCAGATAAAAGAGTGCTGGTTCCACAAGGAACTCCAGCTCATGGCCTCTTATCTTATTTTACTTTATTTTGGTTTTTTATTTTTTCTTTTATTTTTTGGAGACAGGCAGTCACTGTGAAGTAGTCCAGGCTGGCCTCACAGTAACAGAAATCCTCCTGCCTCAGCCTTCTAACTGTTGGGATTTCAGGCATCCACCACCACGCCTGGCTTACCCTGTTATTCTACTACTGCTAAGGCAGTGTGTATAATAATATTTTAAAGGGGCCGGGGATTTAGCTCAGTGGTTTCGTTGCCTGCTGCGCAAGCGCAAGGACCCGAGTTTGATCCCCAGTACCAAAAATAATAATAATAATAATAATATTTTAAAGATATAGATTTAGCTTCTTTGCATATTAATTTGGGTCTTCTAAAACAAGTGGAAGCTAGCAGTTGGAAAAGAAAGTGCTATCATAATGACTGCACTTGTACTGACAGACAGCACTCTAATTAATCTAGTTCTTTTTAAGTACTACAGATCGAACCCAAGCCCTCTGCACTCATGTACATCCCCAGATCTTTTTATTTTCTATATTTGGACAGGGTCTCACTAAGTCGCTGAGTTACCCAGGCTGGGCTGGACCTTTGGACCTTCCAGCCTTCCAGAGTGCTGGGATTAAGACGTGCACCACCATGCCCGGCTGTTTTCTTAAAGCCGAACAGATTTCAGGATTCTGGACCGTTGGCCAGGGGGAGTCCCATTAAAGGTAGGAAAATTCCAGATTAATGATGAGAAAAGCAACTGAGAGTGTAGGCCCAATGACCCCTGCACTGTCTCAATGTGTCTCTACCTGGAAATTCTTGATGATGTTTGAGCAATTCTGATTTTATACCAGGCCCTACAGGTAAAGGGCCAGGTATTTGGGATAGAGCAGGGAAAAACAAAGACTTAGTTCCCTTGCTCTGATGGTGTAAAGAGGGAAAAATAATACAATACTGATTGTGCATGGTTAATTAGTAACATGTTCCCAGCAGCCTGACCGGAAAGCCGGGAAGATCGCGCTGAGGGTCTCGTGATGCTCAGAGAACCCGGGAAACACAATCCACCCGAGGCCAGAGGGACGCAGACTTCTGTTTTCCCATTGCCTCAGCCTTGCCCCGAGGAGAGCTGAAATCCAGTCATTTTGTGGTTCGCCTCTTCAATTCTGCTGACCTTTATCTCAAAGCAGTTAATATACTTAGGGAAAATCTAGGTCGTCACAAGCCAGAACCATACCTGTGGCTTTTCCTGCCCTCGCCTCTGCAGTTTTCGATGCCGTGGCTGGGCTCGCGGTCGGGGAGGCTGGGATCCCGGCTGCGTCTCGTTGTCAGAGCTGAGTCAGGCCCTTCACTGTCATTAGTGGCATGTGGCCTGGGGCCCTCACCCGTCCCCGGGTCAGCACCGCACTCAGCACTTTCCGCGCTTGGGGCTTGGATGGCCTGTTCCGCGTTCACAAGTTGTTAAGGAAAAAGAGGCTTCAAGTTGACCCAGGCCCTGTGCCAGTGGAGGGATGAGCCAGCTCGGGCACACAGGGAAGCCCACGGCGGGTGAGGCACCAGGGGGAGGCCTCCCTGGATACCCAAGGACTCCGGCTCCATCCTGCCGGGCAGCCCAGAGGCCTCCTCATGGTCCGCGCTCGGATGAACCAGGCCCACTCCCACCGAGATGGGGCAGCAGGGCCTGGAGCTCAGAGAGCCCTGGGTGTTCGAGCCTGGCCGGGTCCCTCTCTTCTGGGGGAAAAGAAGAAGGAAGCGGAGTAGGGGAAAGAAGGGGGGGGGGAGGAGGGGGAGGAGGAGGAGGAGGAGAAGGAGGAGGAGATGGGAGATGGGAGATTAGGGCAAAGCACAGCTGGCTGGGGAAGTGGGTGTGGCCTGTTAATACAAGATCCCGACACATGCACGAACCTTCCCAAAGGCCTGCACCAGGACTGCTCGCGAGAACGGGAGCAGGTTCTCCATAGGCCACCCAGACCTGACGTCAGCCTCTCAGACCCGGATGTCGGAGTTCTCGCGGGTTTCTTCGAGATGTGGCAGGTGACTTTCCTGTCCCAGGCGCAGCGTGCACTTTCGTCTTTGCTCTCCCTCCTTCACTCAAGCTCGCTCTGTGGAGCCAGCTTCTCTCCCACTCTTGCTTTCTTGAGTAAACTTGGCCCCTGCTTTTTGCTCATTTCGTTCAGTTCTTTGTTCCTGATGAAAAGAACCTGGGATCCAGCTCCAGAAGGAGAGGCAAACAGCTGCGACCCCGGTGACGTTTAGTTCGGAGCCACTTTGAGGAGCAGCTGCCTGGTGACGGGGTGGGATCGGCCAGGAAAGAAGGCCTCCTCCTGTTTTCCCTCGCGCCCACCGCCACGCTGTCCCCCCGTTTGGGTCTAAACAGAAAGAGACGGCGACCCTTGGCTCGAATTCCTGGCCTAGGAGTAAGCTGTAATTTCAGGACCCATCGGTCAGATGTGACAGCTTTGCTCCACACAGGTGTGAGTGAGGCTGAGCCAGGAGAATCTCATGCTTGAGGCTGGTTGGGCTATGTAGCGAGTTCAAGACCAGCCTGGATGACAGAGCGCGATCTTGTCTCAAAATGAGAAGACAGAGGATTCAGTGTGAGTTCTGGGAATCCCAAATGCAGCTTGAAACCTGCAAACCCCGCCGCAGCTGCACTGTTTCTAGATCTTCTGATCTGCCGGGATGGGAATGAGACTTTTCCCACTCCAGTGTGCACAGGCAGGTTTGAAAAGAGAGAGGTTGATAACACAGGAGCAGTTACACGAGCGGAGCCTGGGGGTCTTCAATGAGCGGCTGCAATTGTCCTGGGCTGCAGCCCCTGCCCTTTTTAATTTGATAAATCACTAAGTTGCCTGGGCGAGGCTCAAACTTGCAATCCTCCTGCTTCAGCCTCCCTCAGCACTGGATCCCAGGCGTGCGCCACCAGGCCCTGCTAAGGAATTAAGTGCTTCTCCTTGAAGGTGTGACACTAGAAAGTGATTGGAGATGCAGCCAGCTGTCTTCCTCACTGTGTTTCACACCCCATTAAAGACCGGTTCTGGACCAACCCTGCTGGAAGACCGCTGCTGCGGAGAGGAGGAGAGACTGCAGGAAATGAGGGCTGGGACTCGGGGCAGAGCACTCGCCAGCATGCATGAGGCCCGAGTCTGACCTGGTGCTGCAAAGCAAATGAAAACAAGCGGGGGGCTTCAGACACCAGCAGGGCTCCTTAACACTGTACTCAGCGCCGAAGGCTGTTGGGAGCCAAGGTCCAGGCGAGACTTCAGGCTGAGCTGGAGCCTGCCAGGAACTGACTTGGTATCTCCGAGTGTTGTCCTTCCTGCGTGATGAGTTTCGGATTAGATCTTTCTTTCTGTGACGGTGGCAGTGCTACTTACCAAGGAACCCACTGAGCTACACACCTTATCCTACTTTTTATTTTGAGACAAGGTTGGTCTCCCAGGTGACTCAGATGGGACATGAACTTGTGAACTTGCGATCCTCCTGCCTTAGCCTCCCAAGTGCTGGAAGTACATTTTCAAAGTTCGCTTCTAGCTCACTGTGCACAAAACATGGCAGTGTCTTAATTCTGGTACCAAGGCTTCCTTTCAAATGGAATTCACTGACGAATGAATTGAACCAATGACTTCTGTTGCTGATTACAGTGGACCCTCGAGTTACAACCAGCCTGACATACGAACAACTTGGGTTATGACTGGGTTTTTTGTTTTGACTTAAGACCAAAGTCTTGAGTTACGACCTGAATGCCAGCCTCTTGTGCTTCCAGACGATCTCAGACACAGCTTTAACCTGTAACGAACTCTGGAAGGAACATGACAGCCTCTTTTCCTGTGTGGGGTTCACTGAGAAATCCCGGGCCGATGTCTCTCTAAGGACACTGAGATCTGCCTGTGTGCAGGAGGGAGGCTTTGAAGGCTGTGTAGGAGCCTGAGCCTCAACTGACCAACCTGAGTCACAACCAGCCCTTGGGAATGGATTGAGTTCATAAGTCAAGGGTTGACTGTATTTTTTTCTAAAGAAGATAAAGACTATTTTATTATGTTGGAAGTTAAAACCCTGCTCATCAGTGATTTCCAAATTGGAATCAAGCTTTTTCCTACGTGCTCTCTGTCTGTCTCATATATGTAGGCTAAGTTTTCATTGCCACTGTAGATTTTCTTTTTTATTTTTATTTTAATTTTTTTTAAGTTTTTCTGGTACCAGGGATCAAACTCAGGACCTTGTGCTTGCCAGGCAGGCACAGCACCACTGAGCTAAATCCCTGGCCCACCACTGTAGATTTTCTTACTTGCTAGGAATATTGCATTCAGTGGTTCAGTTGGCCTCAGAATCACCAAGCGTTCCATTTTATCCATTTTTTGCTTTGGCCCCAGCCATCAGTGCAGCCAGTGGCCATGGACTCTGGACCTAAACCAGCTTCATGATGTTGGTGAGGAAGGGTTCTCAGTCCCGAGGGTGTTGCTCTGACCCCGAGGCCTCAGGGTGAGGGGTCGCCCGAAGACTGCAGACAAGAGCCAAGCAGTACATGTCCCAAGACCTAGAAGAACTAAGAAGAGAAGGAGTCAGGTGTGGCAGTGCATGCCTGTAGTCACAGTCCCCTGGGGGCTGAGCCAGGAGGGTCATGTAGCCTGGCCTACATAGCCAGACCCTGTCTCAAAAGACCAAAGAAGGAGAAAGAGACAATGAAACAACGGAAATACAGTTTTCAGTTTTTACACAGATGATGAAAATAGAAACTAAAAGGACATAAAAGAAATAGAGATGGAAAGATAGGCCTTGGAATTAATAACTGACAAAGCATACTGTATTCACTCTTGTTTCCTAAAGCTTACTGGACTTATGTTCAAAACAACCTTTGCCTGTGTTCTAAGTGAGTTCTTAGATATGATGTTAGCAAAATAGCTTCAACTGTGCTCAACTGTGATCCCAACACAGGAGGCTGAGGCAGGAGGATGCAGAGCTCAAAGTCAGCCTAGGCTACATGGTGAGACTGCCTTAAAAAACAACAGCAAAACCCCTTCTCTGGGTGTGAAATAGGTTAAATGATCTACTCACTGGGGGACTCCTGGAGAACAGAAATATAAAATAGGGGCTTTGGAGAGGGCAGCTATACAATTTAAATAATCACGAGGACAGAGGGAGAGGAGGCGTCTCGGAGTCCTGTGTGGGTTGGGTGGAGCTTTGCCGTAAGTGCGGGTGGTGAATGCTGCACCTGCAGCCTGGGAACAGTGGGTTCGGGTGCCGCCGTGCTCTCCACTGCCCGAGGCTGCATCTCCGGCTGTGCAGCCTTTCCCTTGCTCTGACTGATCACATTTCCATCCTCACTGGGCCTGTTTTTTCCCACCTGAGTCCCGGCAGCAGATTTGTCTAGCGAAGATTGGGCAGGGTGGGGTCCTCCCAGCCGCTGCACCTCTGCTTGTTCCCATGGGGGCTGTGCTCTGCTCTCCCTTCTGGCCTTCCCTCCAGAATAGGAGCCCCAGTGTGCGGGGCTTTGTCTCTGCCACACCGACGGGGTCCAGTAGAGGAGAAACGTGACACAAAGACAGGCTTGTCTTTAGTAATTGATTTAAAATCCACTATGAAGACGTGCTTAGATAGATGTCTGCTTTTAGTTCACTGTTAGGAGCTCCACATAGAGATCTTTATTTGTTTGTTTTGTTTTTGAGACAGGGCCTCACTACGCAGCCCAGCCTGGCCCCTAAGTCCTGGCGATCCTCCTGTCTCAGCCTCCAGAGTGCTGAGAGGACAGGTGTGTGCCACCATGCCAGGTTGCCTCTAGCAATTTGCCAAAACTGAAAATGAACCCAGAAATGCTTTGCTAATAATTATAGGAATGGGTGGAGTGGTTCACGCCTATAAACCCAGCAATGGAGCCACGGAGGCAGGAAGATTGCTCCAAGTTGGAGGCCAGGGCAGGCTACTCAGACAGATCCTGTCCAAAAATAAGATGACTGATAATCCTTTTCTGTAGCTTCCACCTTACAGACTTTAAAGTTGAGCAGCTCAATTAGCTGTGGAAGAGCAGCCAAGGACAGAGGGCGGGAGGCGACCACCCGGTCCCCGCCCTGAGCAGCCTCCTCCTCCTCGAAGGGGCCCCGGGAGAAGCCCGAGTTCGCAGCGCACAGCGGCGGGTCCAAGGGGCTCAGGACTCACGCTGCCTGATGGCTGAGGCCTCACAGGGGACAGTGGCGGGTGCTGCTCACCAGGAGGCTGCCACCTGCCTGCACAGCCAAGCGGGGGCCCAGGGGCCAGGGAGTCTGTGCGAATTAGATCCCTGCTTCCTTTCTGTGAGGCAGCATGGTCCTGGTCCTGCAGCCCCAAGAATCAGGGCCCCCGAAGGCCAAGTTCGCAGCTGTGTCAGCAGAGGATAGAGCAGCTGGTGTTACACGCGGGAATACTACGCAGTGGTAAAAAAGAACAAAGCTGAATTGTGTGCCTTGAGCTTGTGACCCTCCTGCCTCGGCTGCCTGATGCTGGTGTTAGGGCTGGAGCGCAAGTTTTACTCTCTGTTCACCTTGGTAAGCCGGTGGCCCTGGCTGGCTCAGAGGGGGCTGCAGGTTCGAGGCCCAGACGGGGGCTGCCCTGCAGCGCCTGCTGTGCAACCAGTGCACTTCCCTGGTTCACCTTCACACGCAGTGTGCTGTGGCCGGGAGGCCCCCCAGGCACCTCAGCACCTGCGATTCCACGCTGCCCCTCATCTGATAAGGAGCTGAGTCCTGGCAAAGGCTGGGCGTCTCAGCCCATGGGGCCCAGCGGCAGAGAATCGGCCCTGAGATCAGCAGGTGGAGCGTCAGACTGAAGAGCTGCCGCTCAGCCGCAGCCGGGGAGCCAGCAACCGAGGAGTGGGGAGTGAGCCAGCTCCTCGCACAGCAGCAACATCTGCAGCACAGAAAGCTGCGAATAACTTGGACCCCACGTAAGAGACCCCGCCACAGTGGGCAAGCGAGACGGACAGAGACTGCCCAGAAGCAGACGGCGAAGGGCATGAGAGAACCTTCAGCAACACGGGGCTGCTGCCTCACGCCCAAGTGGCCAACTCCGAGGCACCAGACAACGTAAGTGCTGGGAGGCGGGGCGAAGTGGCCCTCTCCGCTGTCCCTGGAAATGTGAACTAGCACAGTACAGCTGCTGTGGGCTCAGGGTGAGACGCCTCAGAAGCACTAAACCAGGAATTCTGTTTGGCCCGGCCATTCCGCTTCTAGGTATCTCCCCGAAAGAGTCGGACATCATGTCAGAAGGATGCATGCATAACCACGTGTACAGCAGCACAACCCATAACAGCTAAATCTTGAAAGCAGCCTATAGGTGCATTAACAGATAAATAAAATGTGGTGTTCTCACATGATGGAGTACTACTCTGCCATTAAGAAGGATAATGTTGAATCATTTGTTGGGAAATGGATGCACCTTGAAATCATAATGTTAAATGAAACAAATCAGACACATGAGCTTAAATATTGCTCAGGTATGCTGGCACATGCCTATAGTCCCAGCACTTGGGAGGCCGAGGGAGAAAGATTCCCACAGGTTTGAGGCCAGCCTGGGCCCGAGACTCTGTCTCAAACAACCAAAGGAAAAATATTTCCAAAGGAGCTGCACTGCACGGTGTGCACTGCTAACATTTATTATTATTATTATCATTATTATTAGGAAAGAGGCTTAGAAGCTGGGCGACTGAGCTGCTCCTGATCTCCCTGGTGGTACAGTTGGTCTCGTTGCAGATGCCCTGGCTGTCGGCACAGAGCAGCTGTCGGCCCAAAAGAGCCAAGGGCTTGCTGAGCGCAGTGAGTCTGAACCTCGGGGATGACACAGGCTGAGGTTCCGCATAATTCTCACCCCGATCAGCCGCCAGCACCTGAGCTCCTCTCCCGGAGCCGGCAGCTTCTGTGTCCTGGGAGGTGCATCACATTTAAGGGCGATCGGGTAGGGAAAACAATGTTTCTTCTCCTGATGTTAAATACGTGGTTAGAGCAGTGTGGGAATAGTGCAGTATTATTTGTAATAAAGATAAACTAGGGCAAAACTGAAATATCAAACAGTAAAAGAATAACTCAGCCTAGGACTGGTGATTTAGCTCAGTGGCAGTGTGCCTGCCTTGCAAGTGCAAGGTCCTGAGTTTAATCCCCATTACCCCAAAAAAAAAAGAATCAGCCTAGTACAGAATATTAATTTTGTGGAATATTATGCAGCCATCAAAAGGAACTCAGTTCATCTATTTTGGCAGAGACAGTTATGACAAAGAGCAAATACAAGGCTGAGAAGGTAGGGCAGTGGTTAGAGTGCTTGCGTAATGTGGGTTCAATCCCCAACACTGCAACAATAGTAACATCATTCAGGTGTGGGGGATCTACCTATCTTGGCTACCTAGAGGCAGAGGGCTTCAAAGAGGCTTCACTTTTTTACAACCTTCTGCCTTTGTTTGCACTTTTGTAACAAGAGAGTTTGCTTCTGCTGCTTGTTGCTTTTGTAACGGAGAAAGGAGAAGGTGCCGGACGTGCATAGCTGTAACCCCAGTACTCTGGAGGCTGAGGCAGGAGGATCGCCGAGAGTTTGAGGCCAGCCTGGGCTATAGAGCGAGTCCCCCAAAACTAAAAAATAAATTAATTAAAGGGGGAGATGGAAAAGAAAGAGGGAGAGAGAGAGCAAGAACAGAAACCCAGGGGCTGAGGATGCAGCTGGTGTGAAGGCCCTGGGCTCCCTCCCCAGAGCCTGGGAAGCACAGCAGCAGCACAAAGGTTCCCCAGAGGTCTCTGTGGTGGTCGGTGGTCGCCAGTCACGTCTGACACTCCGGGCTCTGGAAGCCGGAGAGGAAACCACTGCACTTCTCAGCCCGCGGCCCACGGACAGCGGGAACCACACAGGACCCGCGTGGATGGGAGGGGCGGGTCACTGGGGACGCAGCTGTCAGGCAGCCGGCACAGCAGCAGCTCCAGGCCAGCGAGGCCACGCGGAGCAAGAACAGACCCAGGCGCGCTCCCAGGACAGCCTTCTGAGCCCCTTCCCTTGCCAGTTTCTCTTGTGCCTTCATCATTTTTGGTGGAAATGCCCTCCCCACACAGCACTGTGTAGTCCACCGCTTTGTCTGTGCCACGGTCTGAGTCCAGGCTGGCCTTGAACGTCTCATGTAGCCCCGGCCAACTTTGAACTCACAACCCTCCTGCCTCAGCCTCCCGGGTGTGGGTGTGGGGCTCACTGGTGGGCCATGGAGTCTGTTTGTATTGCTGATCCAAGCTGTGAGCGCAGCTCAGAGGCAGCAGGCTCTCCCCGCGGGAATTGGAGCCACTGCATCGGCCACCAGGGCAGGGACCACACAGGGAGGGGACTTTCCACACGGGGGCACACACTGCCCGCCCTGGCCCACAGGGCACCTGCTTCCTGCCGGTGCTGACAGCTGAGGGAGGCGCTGTCCCCCGTGCCCCATGTCCCACACGGCCAGGATGCGGGGAGGACCCCGGACACGCGTGCAGTGCCCACAGTGACTCCTGGGACAGAGGGGCCAGGCTACGCGGACTTCCACCCAGACCCAGGCTGGGCCTGCGAGGAGGGCTCAGACCCGGGAGCGGGTGCTGTGGTGTGTGGTGTGCGGTGGTGGCTCCCACGCCAGTAGTCCTGGTACTTGGGAGGCTGAGGCAGGGGGATCTCTGAGTTAGAGGCAGCCTGGGCTACATAGCACTAGACCCTCTCAACAAAACAGAACAAAATGAAACAAACCATACCAGGAACAAACTGCCTTAGAATAACCACCGGTAGGGTCTGCCTTGGAACACAGAGTAGCTTGGATGATTAAAAATTAACATGCGATTGTGTCTTCTCCATTCATACAAGGCATTCTCGCTGGAAGTATGGAGTACATGGCTTTGATCTGTTGAGAAGGTTCTGTTCTACTTCTAGTCTCCTGATAGCTTTTACCATGAACAGCTGTGGAATTTAGTCCAATACTTTTTCTCCAACTAGTGACAGGATCACATGGCTTTTTCCTTTCCTCTGTTAAAATGATGACTTTTGGGGGTGGATCTTCCAATGCTGAACCAACACTGCCATCCCTGTAACAAAACCACTTTCTACATCCTGCCAGATCTGACTTCTAAGAGTTTGTTTTGTTAAACAAATTTCTATCTACGTTCATACTTTTTTCTTCTATTATCTTTATCCAGTTTTAGGATTAGCACAATGTTGAGTTCCTAAAATGAGGGGAGAAGTGTTCCTTCTTTTTTCTGCTTTAATTGTTTGATATAATTTATCAGTTAAAATGTTTATGAGCCTGCTGTTGTCATATAGGTAGGTTTTCAAGCTAGGAATAGACTTTCTTTAATAGGTGCTATTCAAATTTTATATTTCCTCCAGAGTTAGTTTCATTAATTTGTCTTCCAAGGTACTTCTTAGAAGTTGTCAAATTTTTTTCAAAAAAGATTTTTGTAATATGCGTTCTATATCCTTTTAAATTCTATAAAATCTGTGGTAATGTCTCCTAGGTCTTGATATTATAATTTAAAAAATGTGTAACTGATATTGTGTAATAGGAAGGAAAGGTCTAAAGGAGCAGGGGAATGGGGGGGGGTTAGGGGAAGGGAAAAAAAGGAAAGGAAAAAATAGGAGAAAAGGAAAAAAATGGAAATAAAGCCTTTGCAAATAGGGAAGGGTGGAGGGGGTGGAGAGGGTGAAGGGAGGGCAGGGGAAGGGGAAAAAATAAGAACCAAGAGACTCATGTAAAGGTACAAGATCCCAATGATGAATGTAACTGTATTTTATACCTAAAATGTACCAATAAACTTAATGGGAAAAAAAAATAAAGATGCAAGAGAAATCTGAAGGTCTTTATTGGGAAAGTTCAAACTCGGCCCTGCCCTCACCCACATCTTTGGAGACCAGGAGTGCTGAGGATTCAGGTCCTGTTTAATGAATTTTGCATTGGGCCTTCATCCTGTAACATCCTTTGAGTTGACCTCAACTATTTTATACCCGTTTGGGCTGGGTGTTCCTCTGGATTTTATGCAGTTTTGTAGTTTAAATGTTGGCTAACTCACTGAGCACGGTGGCACACACCTGTGATCACAGCACTAGGGAGGCTGAGACAAGAGGATCGCTGAGTTCAAGGCCAGCCTGAGCTGCAGTGAGACCCTGCCTCTAAAAACCAAAAATAATACATTTGAGTTACCTGGCTTCAGGCTTAATATTTCCAAGTACCTGAAATGGAGTAACTCTGACCTGAGTTTTCCTGAGCAGAGTGCAGTCTTACATTCCTCTTTATTTTTATTCTTTGGTTTTCTGAGCCCGAATCTCACTCATGAAGCCTAGGTGGGCCTGAACTTTGCAATCCTCCTGCGTCAGCCTCCCAAATGCTGGGATTGCACATGTATGCCACTATGCCTAGCTTTTCACTTTTGCTCTTCAGAGGTTTTCTGGGGGGGGGCACCAAGGCTTGAGGGTCTCACTCCGTCATCCAGGCTGGCCTCAAATTCACGGTGAAGCCCCTGTCTCAGCCTCCTGGGCAATCCCAGCATTTGGGACTGCACTCTGCTCAGGAAAACTCAGGGAGGCTGAGGCAGGGTGGTTTCAAGTTTGAGGCTATGGCCCTGGGCTAACAGGGAGTTCCAGGTCCACTCGGAAACGTCCCTGAAAGACCCTGTTTCAAACCTCCCCCCAAACCACCCCTAAAAAAAGTCTATTTGCCCAAGTCCTTATAACTAATGGGTATCTTTGATAACCTTTAACTGACACAATAGGCAAGATGGAAAAATCACACAGGATACACAGGCAACCTTTCTACTAAATTAGAACTTTATTGAATAAAGAACACTCAGAACACACAATCGGAGGGAGCAGGTCTGCATCACATGCATCGAAGCTGAACAGTGGTGGAACATGGAATGTCAAACGCATTAGGGGTCTCCGTTGTTCAAAACGGTTGTATGCAGTTGATGTGTGAAAAGAAAGTAGGAACCCCAGATTTTCACCATTCATTTGTGAAGAGTTTCCAAAAGGCACTTGAAGAAACGGCTCGATGTCTTTAGCATACAGTTCAAATAAATTAGTTACCTGTGCACTCCTGAAACATCTCAGCTCCTCTTGCATCCCAAGGAAAATCTTAGTGCAAACATGGAAGTTGCTGGTGGCCACCGAGACCGACAATCTGACAGAAGCCTGGTTCTGAACTGTGTGTTAACTGGGCCACGACCGAGAGCACCCGCTACTGCAATCACGTAGGCACGCTGGACAGCAGCTCTCTCTAAGTGTTCTCCTAAGTCTCTCACATTAATGACTAAGCCATTTACAGTACTAAAATCCTATCATTCAAGCATCGATGATTATATTTCAGAAAAAAGGAAATCATTCATTTCGGTACAGCATTACTGCTACATTCTAAAGAGAAGAAAGAGAGAGCTAAAGAACTGTAATCAACAAAGCCGGTATCCACAATAGGATACACGGTGAAAACATTTTAGCAAGTCAAAGGCCAGCACAGGAGGAACCGTACAATGTAAACACCACTCCGCGCAGCCTGAGCAGCTTCGCGTGCACTGTCTCCGGTCTGTGTTTGTGAGTCTGCGCTGCACCTGTGTGTACCAATACATGTCAAATAAAACGCACTCACACTCACGTGACTGTCGGACCCCAGGCATGGCTTGCTCCCCTGACACGAAACCGGAAAAGCGTCAAGTGAAGCCCGATGCCTTCCGAGTGCAGAGCCACCAAGTGTGGGGTGGTCGGGACCCGAGAAACGGGCGTGCGTGGCAGAGCTCTCTCCGTGGGCCCTGTCTGAACTTTTAATCGACATCAAGAATTTAAAAATATCTAAAACACGGAGTCGCAAAAGCCCACGGATGCTGCAGGCGGCCTGGACAGCTCCCTCAAAGTGCAAAATGACACGGAATGTTTTAGTGGAGGCGCGAGCAGTCTTCCGTCTTTCTCTTCTTGAAAAGAAGAAAGATGCTCAGGAAGTGTTTATTCCTGGCCAAAGGTATTTCAGGTTCTTGGCAAAACAAACATTAGGAAGACATATTTAGCCAATTACCAGCCAGCCTTTCACATCCAGAGGCGCCCGGGGGTGTGGGGAAAGAAAAGCCCTTACCTAGTCTCAGCTACCCGAGTCTTGAGCCGAGATCCTCGGAACCCACTACGTTAAACACCAGCCCAGCGGCGCCTCCCCACGCCCCGCCCCGCCCCGCCCCGCCCGCCCACCCCTGCGCCCCAGATCCTCCGATGCCAAGGCAGCCTGTGTCCCCAGCCCCGAGGAAGGCCACCGGGTACCACGCGCCCCGAAAGAGCCCTCGATGCCCTCCTCCTGTTTCTCCTCCAGCGCCGAGTGGACCTCGCCACTCAAGAGCCGGGCCTAGATCTCCAGGTCGTCAGGCCGAGGCCTGCTGCTGGCCCGGCTGCTGGCCCTGCTGGCCGGCCGCTGGTCCGCGAGGGCCAGGGGCTGCAGCTCGTGTCCGGCCGCCGCCTTCTTGGCGTTCTGGCTGTCATCGGGGAAGTCGAAGGGCTGCGCGTGGGAGTTGGAGATGGTGCTGCCCGCCTGGCCCATGCGGTTCTGCTCGGCGCTGTAGTTGGCCCAGTTCTGCTCACTGGCCTGCTTGTTGTAGTTGCGGCAGGAGGAGTTGTTCCTGTCCCCGGTCACCAGCTTGTACCCGGGCGGCGACATGGGCGACAGTGGTGCGGTGGGCGAGGAGCAGCCGTTGAAGTAGGCGTACTTGGGGGAGCCGCAGTCCTTGGAGGGGCTCAGCGGGCCGCTGCCCGGGTGGTAGGGGTCGCTCCGGCCCTTGACCCGGTCCTTGACGCCCTTGAAGAAGACGTAGAAGAGCTCGATGATGTTGAGGGCCAGTGACACCAGGGACACCACCAGCATGAAGATGATGAAGATGGTCTTCTCGGTGGGGCGCGACAGGAAGCAGTCCACCTGGTGCGGGCACGGGTCGCGCTTGCAGGTGTACACAGCGCTCAGGCTGAAGCCGTAGATGTACCACTGGATGAGCAGGAAGGCCACCTCGAAGATCGACTTGAAGAGGATGCTGATGATGTAGGTGCGCAGCAGGCCACCGCGCATCTTCACCTTGCCGTGCTCCTCGATGCCGTACTTGAACTTCTTCATCTCGATCTGCTTCAGGTGCATCTCCACGTTGGCGCCGTCCGTCTGCGCCACCTTGAGCTCCTCCTCCTTCTTGTTCAGCTTCTCCTCCTTGCGCATCACGTAGAAGACGTGCGCCAGGTACAGCAGCGTGGGCACTGACACGAAGATGATCTGCAGCACCCAGAAGCGCACGTGCGAGATGGGGAAGGACTTGTCATAGCACACGTTCTCGCAGCCCGGCTGCTGCGTGTTGCAGCGGAAGGCCGACTGCTCATCGCCCCAGGCCGACTCCACCGCAGTGCCCAGCAGCAGGATGCGGAAGATGAACAGCACGGACAGCCACACCTTGCCGCCCGCCGTGGAGTAGGCCTGGACCTTGTCCAGCAGCTTCCCGAGGGCGCTCCAGTCTCCCATGCTGCCCGGGGGTCACCTGCGGAGACAGATGGAGCGCGTGAGCATCGCAGCCTGGAGAGGCCCTGCCGCGTCTTTGAGACAGAGCCTCGCTCTGCAGCTCAGGCTGGCATCTAACCCGAGGCAGTGCTCCCTCCTGCCTCAGCCTCCGAAGTACAGGGACCACCGCACCCGCTGACACCCACAATACTGCAAACTGTCCATCACCCTCCCGGCATTCAAGAGCAGAAAACACACAACACCACATGCAAACTGTCCCATCTGGCTTTCCAGCCCCAAGAGCCTCACCTCCCTCCCTTTAAGGTAACTTAAGCTGGAGAAGCGACGGCACCGCGGCAGAGGCTGTGCCAAGCTCCCTGCGGGCTCACTGCCTCTGACACGCGGGAGCAGCCTCGCCCAGGGCCGGGTGTGGGCACCGAGGGGCAGGCGCAGGGCACATGGCCCACGGCCTGGCGAGGTGAGGTTCACCAGGGCTGCACCGGGGCCCGCTGGGACCCCTGCAGCGCTGTCCCTGGGGCATGGCTGCCCCCACCCTGATCCATGCCAGGCTGCCTCGGTGCCCCGGGACCGGTGGGGCAGAGGGTGAGGAACAGCCCAGGCAGGCCTGGCCCCAGGGGCAGCCTCGCCCCACACTTCCCTTTCTGCTCTGCGGCACTCGGAGTCATCTTTTTGTTGTTTTGGTTTGGTTTTTTCATTTGCTCCTTGAGCAAGCTCTGCTGTGGAATCCAGGCAGCCCTTGAACTCGCAGGGCGACCCTCCTGCCAGGCTTCGGGGTAAACAGTCTGCTCGTGTCAGCGCCTGTGGGTCCTCACTAAGCTCTTTCCCAGCCTGGAAAACGAGCTGTTGCCTGGTGCCCGCATCCGCCTTCTCCCGGTCAGGCTGCTGTGCAACTCGCGAGCCCTGTGTCCCACACCCACGTCAACATTCGCATGCACGTCTCCAGGTGTGGCTGGACACACGCATCCTTTCTAGGCGTCCTTTCTAGGGCCGCAGTCCTGTCCCACGCTCAGCACGGTCCATGCTCTGGGCTCACACGTAGCGGCTCCGCCCTCCCGGTCCACACCCCAGACCCAGCCCCTCCGCTCCTAGGCCCCCGTCCCCCTCCAGCTGGCGTCTGGGCCTCGGGGACTGGACATCCGGGCTGAGGGCCCCGAAAGCCCGTTTTTATTTTTAGCCACTTTTAAAACTAGTGTCCCGGGTGACTGTGAAAGTTTCAGATGAGCAGGCAAACAATGGTTTCTCAGCGTGTTTCTTGTTCCAAATATTTCGAAATAAGAGAAATGTCAGGAAAGGTGAAAGGCACAAGGTGTCTACAAAGTCGTGGGGCTCTGGACTCCTGTCCCTCCCCCCTGCCACTCCGAGGCCACAGGAGAGACGCTGGCCACCCGCTCCAGAGCTCGAGATCTCTCACTTGAGGCCCCTCTCCCATCTCTCCCTGCGGATCCCTCCTGCTACAGCCTTAAGAACAAAGTCCCAGCTACAGGTGTGGTCCCTTCCTCCCTGCAGCTAAACAGGTCTTACAAGCAGAAACTGTCTTACTTTGCATTTTAAAGATTTCTTCCCAAACAGAGACAACTGACACAGGCAAACAGGCCACTGATACTGGAACGGGTCCGAGGTCTCCAGGCTCAAGGACAGAAAGAGTCGGGGAAGAGGCGCTTCACTGATGACCCAGAGAGGAAACCCCTGCGAAGTCCTGACCAGATCCCTGAATGGGTTCGAGGGGTGCCACGCACGTGTCTCCAACCCTCGGAATCCAGCAATTGTCAGGCGGAAACGCTCAGAACCCCCGGCCCCGGTTCTCTTGGGGAGCCCTGTGCCTGTGGTGGGAGCCAGGCCTGGCTGTGATGCACGTGGCTGCCCGGAGGCTGTGACCTTCACCCCACAGCCAAGGACCTGGCTCCCGCCGCGCCTGTGCTGAGTCTCTCTTGGCCATGGCCACCTCTCCGGTCAGCAGCCCGGTCACCCTGCTGCCAACGCGCACTGCAAGCCCAGTGTGGAAACAGCAGCGTGCAGAGCCACCTGGCTCTCGCTCAGTCTGCTCCACCTGCAGCTGGCCTCGCTGTTGTCCCCTCCACTGACCCTGCAGGGACAGCGACACCCTCCCCTCCCCTCCCACCCTGTCACTTCCTGTGCCCGGTTCCTCACATTGTTTGAAGGCCCCAGCTCCGCGCACGTGCTGCACATCTGCGGGTGTGACTTGTCCCTGTGTCCCACCCTCCCGGCTGCTCAGGAGACTTGCGTAAACCTGCCCCGCTCAGAGCTCAGAGTGCGTCCAAAGCGGAACGAACCAGCCGGGGAGCGGGCCCACCTGCACATTCTCTCCGCTGTCATTCTTCTTCTCAAACTTTCCAAGTTTCCAGCTAAAGAGGGGACTCTGGGTCAGACAGCAGCCAGGCGCCTCCCGTCAGGGCAGGCTTTCGTGGCACTGCTGGGCCGTTGTGTCCACCCCAGCTTTGGCGACCCCTGCCAGCTCCGGGCTGCACGGACAGCACAGCTGCTGGGCGTCACCCGGAGTCTCGGCCACGTGTTGGGTGCTGCGCTGCCCTCCCCAGTTCTGGGCATGCTAGTTGGTGACTGCAGCCAGCAGGGCAACAAGAGCAGCAGCCCACGAGGGTGGCCACGCAGGAGGACCGGGGCTGCTGGTGTCCGCTCAGCACAGCTGGGACCAGGGGGCCAAGTGGGCACTGCGGGAAACACCCTCTGCTGCCGGGAGGCTGGGCGCCCACCATGTCCCTGTACACAGTGTGTCCCGCTCACTCGCCTGGTTCCCTGAAGGACAGGGACAGCCCCAGGCTCTGCATGGGGCATCAGGGAGAGGCTGCAGCTCAGCACAACACAACACAGCCGCCCTGGCCTCATCGGCCCTGCACCAGCCCCTCAGGACAGGGTGGGGGCCCAGGAGGTGTCCCCCTGCCCTTCCTGAAGTCTGAAGCTGCCACCCAGCTTCCCCCAGCACAACCGTCTTCCATCACTGGGTGCCAGAGGCAGCCCTGAGCCTGGAGCCCGGATCCTCAGCGGGGATCTGAGCAGCTTCAGACACTCATTTCCGTCCAGGCTCCCCTCCCCGCAAAACCCCCAAATGGGATTTTAAAAAATTTATTCTCGAGACAGGTTCTTGCTTAGCTGCTCAGGCCCCCACCTTGTAACCCTCCTGCCTCAGCCTCCCACGGTGCTGGGATTACAATCCTGCGCTACCGACGGTTTCCACTGGACAACCTTGTTATTTTGTAATCGCGTGCGCGCTCCCTCAGGCGCCTCAGTGAATCCGCTGAGAACCCTACACTGGTCACTCGTGCACGTGAGGCTTAGGACCTCAGCGTCGCCGTTACTGTGTAAAAGTTCTTTAGATACAGCTCGTCTGCTTTCCAATTTTGGTAACTTTTCTTTAGCAAAGTAGCCTCTAAAATAAGGAGCAAACCTAGTTTCTACCAACTATTAGGAGACCCGCTGGGACTGAAACCCGCAAGGACTTTCCTAGCGAACGAGTTTGGGCAGAAGCCGCCGCACCGCGGGGCCGGAGAGCGGCGCGGGCTTCCAGGCCCGGAGAGGCCCCGACCCCGGCCCCGGCCCCGTCCAGGCGCCCACGCCACCGGGCGCACAAAGGAGCCCGGGCCAGCGCGGGAATCGGGGCCCCCGGGCGGCCAGAGCTCGGACCCGAGGCGGACAGAAGGGGCCGCTCCGCTCCGGTCCAGGACCCCGGCCCCGGGTCCCCGGCCCCCGCCCCCCGGCCCCAGACCCCGGACCCCGGACCCCAGCCCGGGCGGGCGGCGCCGAGGCTTGCAGCATGGGCTTTGTCTCCGCCCGGCGCGCAGTGCGGACCGCGCTCGGCTGCCCCTGACCCGGGCCGGGCCCCTCGGGCTGCTCCGGCCTCGGTCCGCAGCCGGCGACCACGTGGGCCCGGGCGACCCTGCCCGCAAGCGCCGTCCCGAGGGCCCCGCGTCCCACTCACTCTGCAGCGGCCGCGGCTCGTCCTGCGGGCCTCCGCAGCCCCGGCTCCTGGCTTTTAAAAGTTTCCAGCCCCTGACTCAGCCCGGAGGAGGAGCCAGGAGGGAGGGCGGCGGGCGGGGCCGCGCGGAGGCTGAGCTCTCGGCAAAAGTTCCCAAGTCGGGCCGGGCGCGCGGGGCACACCTGGAGCTCCAGTGCGCAGGAGGCTGAGGCTGAGGCAGGGGGTCCGCGGGCCGCCCGTCCCATAAAAGGGGCCGGGCGGTGCGGCGGGGGGGCGGCCCGTCTGTGGCCCGCGCGTCTCGGGAGGGGACAGGGAGCCCGAGGCAGGCGTCTCGGACTAGGAGGGACGGAGATGCACTGTGTCGCGGCACGCGTCGCCCCGTTGCTGCGCTGCGTGTGTCGCAGACACGTGTGCCGGGTGCACACTCGGACGCCAGCGCCGCCTGCAGGAGCCGCGGGCCTCCTCCGCCCCGCGACGGCGGCCCCGCGCCCCGGGCTCCCTCTGCCGGCCAGGGCAGAGTGCCCAGCTCGGACCTCCTCCCCGCGCTCGCGTCTGAGCCGAGCGCCGCTGCGAAGCTCTCGCTGTGGTCCGCGATCCCTCCCTCTACCCCACTGCCTGCGGTGCCAGGGTCACCTCACCGGGCGCGGCTCTCTTGGGAGACCTGACGCTGCTCCGAGAAAGGGCCCTTTCTCCTTGGCGATGTAAAGTCAGTCCGTTTCTTCTACTGACAATGGGAAACGTGGTTGAAGACAGTATTGTTTCTATCAGCCAAAAACATACACAGTTAAGAACGGAGTTTTACAAAGCAGGCAAAACTTCTGCACTTAAAGATGTAAAACAGTGTTCATAGGAATAAAGGCCTGAGTAAATAGAAAAATATAATTCTTTCTTTCTTTTTTTTCCTTTGACAGGGTCTCACTATGTCATGCCGGCTGGTCTTGAATTCACTGCGTAGCCCAGGCTGGCCTCCAAATCATGCTCCTGCTTCAGCCTCCCCAAACTACCAGAACTTCTGACTTGGCAGCCACCCACCGCCCAAGCCTGGCCCACCCTCCCTTCTCCCTCTGGACGGCTCACTTAACTCACACAAGCTTTGCCTTCCTGTTATAACGTTATTTCTCAAGTACAGTTGTTACTAATGTCTATTTTATTAAAAATATTCCCAGGATGATAATTCAGAATTAGCTGCATGAAGAGCAGGCTATCTTATAGCAGCGTTTTCAAAGCAAAATAAAAGTTAATTTCCGGTTTTGTCCCGTTTCGTCTATGGGTGGATATGGATATCTAAGCATCCTGGGCCCTCTTCTTTTTTAACCTGTTTCCCACGTTATTATAGACACCGAGTTGGGTAGAAACAGCACAGGCATCAGATAGGGCTGCCCTGGAGAGAGGACACAGGTGAAGCTCACCTCAGCTGCACCAGATATGTGTCAGCTGAGGCCTGGGCAAGAACAAGATAAGGACGTGCTGACCAGACCTGCACACTTCCTCAGAGGACAGACCCCGGGCCCAGCGAAGCCCAGGTGGACATAGGCCACCAGGAGCGCTGGACCCACCGCTTCCTGGAAGTCTGTGTTCTCTCTGTGCCCACTTGTTCCGTGGCTTGTTTCCCAGCTGGGTCACTGTTTCCTAAGCCACCATACCTGTTACCTTCCCGGTTGAGCAGGGCTGTGGCTCACGTCATCCCCTTTTCGGGTTTCCCTCTACAGACTCCCCTGTAGAAGACCGGGGTCCCTGCTACCCAGTGAGGTCCCCTCCTGTCTCTCAGCTGCTACCCTATCAATCAGTATCTTCCTCCTCTTAACCTCCGTTGTCCCTAGAATTCATTCTTTGGGTTTTAGAGAACACGAGCCTGGCATATCTGATGTCTAGCAGTCTGGGAGATCGAACATTTCATATTTCATCCCTGCTACTATTTCCTGTATCATGATGATGGATCAATTGGGAGTAAAACTGAAGAATCCATCTGTACCACAGTAGACAGCTCAGGGCCTGCCCGGGGACTCTCAGCTTCAAAGGGCAAAGCTCAGCCTAGGCCACTGATTAAGTCTGTTTTTCCTACACAGGAATGCACCACGTCTGCTATTTCTAAAATTATTTTTCCAAAAAGCCCCAAATGATTTTACCAAAGTTTCTCCGATAAAAGGAGGCATTCCATGGGCTCTTCTCTTTGTCTGGAATAACAGCATAAAAATGTGGTCTTGAGAATTCTGATGCCCAGTGGCAGCCAGCTCCAAGTGCATGCCCTGCGGGACTTTGATTCGGCAGTTTCCACCTAGGGACTGGAAGTGACTGCAGCAGCTATTGTACCTCGTGCCCCAGTGGCGCTGCTGAGTTATATTTTTGAGCAATAATAGAAGTTTTCAAAATGTGTCTCATTTCTCTGTCCTTAGAAGCTGGTCTCCACTGAGTGCTTTGGGTTTTGTTTTTGTGTTCTTTTTAGCTCTTTTTTCTGCTGCCGGGAATTGAACTCGGGACCGGTACAGCACCACTGAGCTACATCCTCGGCCCCTCTTTGTTTTCATTTTGTTTCACTACTGGGAATTAAACTCGGGGCCTTCGCACTCAGCTACATTCCCAGCCCTTTTTCTGTTCGCTTGCTTCTGTTTTTGCGACAAGATATTGCTATGTAGCTCAGGTTGACCTCGACCTTACCATGTAACAGGAGCTGGGCTCAAATGCACAGCAACCTCCCTGCTTCAACCTCCTGAGTGAGATGTCCAGCCCCTAAGGCCTGCCAGGGACTGGCTGGACTAGGGGAGATTCTAAGGCTCAAAAAGGAGGAGATGCACGTCCTCAGGGGGCTGGGCTGGAGACTCCGCCCCAGGGCTGCGGCTCTCAGGGAGGCTCCCGCTGAAGCTGCAATGGGAACAGATCAGCTGCAGCGCCCGGCCCTGAGGATCCAGCAGGCAGTGACCAGGGGGCGGCTCTGCCCGACTGAGTGGGCCTGAGGGGTGCAGCCTTCCCAGCCCCCACGGGCCGCACGGCGGCGCTGTCCCGAGAGGCTGCGGAGGCCCTGCTGGCGGCCAGGCCTGTGCGGCTTGGGCCCCTGCATCCTCCTGTTAGGGTCGGATCTTCCGCGGAGGGCAGGGAGGGTGGGAGGTGCCCCCGCCCCCGCCCCCGCCCCGCAGCTCCCCACGGCTCCCCTCGGAGACTCGGCGTCCAAGCGGCCCCCGGAGGGTGCGATCTGGACTGGGACCTGGGCGGAGTGAGGACCGGAAGATGGGGCCGGAAGTCTGCAGACTTCGCTTTGGTCCTGGCCGGCGGGTGTCCAGCTCAGCCTGCTCGCTTGTGGCACAGCAGAGGAAGGAGCCAGGGTTGCGGGCTGCAAAGAGGGGCAAGGACGAAGCCCTCGCTGCCGAGGGTCCCCTAACCGCTGCATCCTTTGGGTCCCAACCGGACCGGACTGGGGTCTCAAGGCGGGTGGGGCAGCCAGGCGGAAGTGACCATCAAGGCCATCTTAGCAGATGGGCAGCCAGGGACGCACAGGGCTGTGAACCGGGCGGGCTGGGGCTGGACCAAGGCTTCGAGTACTCAGGTACTTGTCAGCCAGCAGGGAGAGGGGCTCTGTAAACATCTGGTCTACCCTGAGTCTGGGAGGTCAGCACAGCCTAGCACTCCAGCAGTCCGTCCACTCTGGATACAAGGACAGCACTCCAGGGACTCCACCCGGGCCCACGAGCAGAGATAAGTTGATGTGGCTTATTTGGTCTTTGCTAACCGTGATGACGCACAGGCCAAATGAGAGTTGTATAAGGGAAACAGGCAGGCAGAAGCCATGCTTGCCCTATTTGATTCCAATCATGAAAAGCCTGCAGCACGAGGGGAAACCGAGGCTGTCATGGCTGTGTCTTGACGTCCCCAAAGCCTCATGTGGTCACAGGTGGGCCTTTTCAGAAGCAGCTGGGTCTAGAGTGTGTGACGCCAGAATGGATTCGTGGCACAATGCTTGGCTCGAGGGCACTAGGATTAAGGGTGTGAGTGCTGCCCGCCCTAAGCAGCCTGGATAAGAATAAGGGACAGAGCTGTGGTCGGCCCTTGCTGCTTTGCTGCCTTCTGCCCACCATGAACTGTTTCTCCTCTGTGATTTCCCTCTGCCATGAGCCACCCTGCCTTGGAGCCAGCTGACTGGACTGAAGCCTCTACAAACTGAGCTGAATAAACCTTTGCTCCCTTAACTGTGGGTGCTGAGGATTTTGTCTCAGCAAGGAGAGAAAAGCAACTAAGATAAAGGCAGTCTAAAAATGACAGAAGTAAGTCACAGTGCTTCAAAGGCAAGCCATCAGGCACCAGGTAGCGGGATGGCCTCAGAAAGCACCCTGTCCTCAGGGCCCTCTCAGAACACGGGAGAAGATCTTTGGTACCAGGAGAGGGACGCCCTGGTTCCTAGAGAGGGATGAGCTTGTTTCTCACCATGGTGGCCAGAGAGGAGGCTGGCAGTGATCGGTAGTGCCTGAGGCGGACTGCGTGGCCCCTGCATTAGAGAGCACCCACCCATTCATAGGGCCTGGGGTGGCTCTAGACACGGTGCGCAAGCAAATCATATTTCTCTGTGACAGTGAGGTGACATATTCAGCTCTAGTTTCTTATTGGGGTGAGCTTTCATCCCATTCTACAGTCGTGGGCCTTGAAGGAGCTAACTGGACAGCATCTTCACCGTCACTCTGATTTCCTTTTCAAGCTGCCTTTGTGGTGATACCAGAGTGCTCTGTAGCAGCACTGGAGGAGATATATTCTTTCCTATCCCTGGGGATCCTAGCTCCCAATATTTGCTCGTGTTTGAATGGGAGGACCTCCAAACAGGACTTTGCCAACAGTGCACTGGGACTGTCTGGCCCCGGGCTTTAGAGCTAGCCTCCCCCTTGTTTCTACAGGCTCAAGGCCTGAGAGATTTAAAGCTCAAAAAGGGAGCCCTGTCACAGTGTGCAGATGACCTCCACATTTGTAGCCCCACTAAGGAGCTATCTGATAAGAACACCATTAACTCTCAATTTTCAAGCACAAAGGAGTTACAAGGTCTTTCACCACAAGGCCCAGATTTCTCAACAAAAGGTGACTTAGCGGAATATGTTTTAACTCTAGGACAGAGACAACTGTCCCCAAGGAGGACAGAGGCAATTTTCCACCCTGCAATGGCACATGGGCTCTGCTCCTGCAGTGCAGGGTGTGGTGGTGCATACCTGCAATCCTAGTGCTCAGGAGGCTGAGGCAGGAGAATTGCCACAGCTCTAGGTCAATGTAGGCTGCAGATTGTGAGCTGAAAGCTACCCTGAGCTACAAAGTGAGACCTTGTCTCAAAAAACAAAAACCAAAAGAGATAAAAAGGAGAGGAGTACTGTAATGGAAGAGACGTGAACAGGTGGGGTGTTAGCAATAGGCCGGGAAGGACTGGAGGCTGTCAGAGGGCGAGGCCGGACTGAGTGGGGAGGGGACTGGACTGGAGCTGGCTGGGAACATACAACCAAGCAGCAGAAGCAGCAGCGGGGGGGCCTGCGTGCGGGGCACGAAGGACTTGGATGAAGAGCCAGAACCCAGGTGGGAAGCTCGATCATCCCTGAGGCGCGGCCGGGACTAGGGGTCCGGGGTCTGTGGTTAATCCGGATGTGACTGTAAAGTGGTGGGAGGGGCGCGGGGCGGGAAGACCGAGCCGGGGGCTCCTCGTCCGAGCTGAGCAGGTCTGTCTGTGGGGGTCTGTCTGTGTCTCGCCCCTGCCCCAGGGAGCCGCTTGGAAAGCGGAGCTGTCTGCGGTGAGGAAGAGTGGACGCAGTCCCGAAAGAAACGGCCGGGAGAGAGGGGGCCCTGCCGGGAGCGAGGCGAGACTGAGCTGCCCGCCGGGGGGGG
>NW_004624798.1:9370191-9427940 GCF_000247695.1 Heterocephalus glaber
GGGCTTTATCTTGCAGGGGCACTGTGAGCATAGGAATAACCCTCCCCTCGTTTTGCCAGAGCGGGGGTTGAGCCCAAGGCCTCCACACTGACTCCCTATATTGTCTGATTTTGAGACAGTGTCACAGAGCACAGTAAGTCGCCCAGGCCAAGCCTAGACTTGGGACCCTCCCGCCCCATCCCCCCGAGTGCTGTCGTCTCAGGCGTGTCCCTCCTGCTGCTCAGTTTGCGGGATCGAGTACCGGTGGCCAGCACGGAGGGCGTGTGCAGGCCCCTCGGGTGCAGGCCCCGCCCAACGGTGAGCCCTGGTGCAGCGGACGCGGGCCTGGGCGTCGCACAGTCTCCTGGCTGCAAAGCGCCCACGGCCTGAAACCCGATCCTCGTCCTTTCCGACCTTCGTCCTCAGGACCCCCGGGTCCGAGCGCAACCCCGCCCGGACGCGCAGCTCCTAGTCTGCAGGGAGAGCGGCCGGGAGGAGCGTGCCTCGGGCTCCCCCTGCTGCACGGAGCGGGGACGGCAGGCGAACGGGCCGAGGTCACCCCGGGGAGTCGGCCTGGCCGAGCTGCCGAGCTTCACGCTTGGGTTCTTTGCGTCAGAATTTGGAAAAGCAAGTGAATAGCATTGTAGAAAGGAAAAGAAGTACGACTTCCCCTAGAGACAGACAGCAGAGACTGACATTCTAAATGGGAAATTCCTTGTATGTGACTTGTTTTCTCGTTTGACCCCCATTTAATCAATATCACCGGGGTGACTGTACTTGTGATCTTACTGGTTGGTCATGGTTTTGCCCCACCTCATGCCCACCTTGTAAATTTCCATTGGGTCTTACAGTTCCGTCCCACTTTGTACCCACCTCATCACATGGCCTTGCTGCATAAAACATGTTTGAACTGTGGGTGGGCAGGCAACCCACTTTCTGGTCCCCTTCTGTCTCTCTTAGGCAGAAGCTTTCCTTCTCCCAATAAATTTTTCCTGTTCTTAACCTCCGTTGTTCCTAGAATTCATTCTTCGATTTTAGAGAACATGAACTCGAGTTTCCGATACCCAGTAGGTTTGGAAGTTGCATCTCTTCCTCTTTTGAAAATGGGACCGTGTTCTCTTAACATTCCACAGGAATCTATCATTGTTGTTGTTGTTGTTATTGTTACTGTCATTATTTTGGTTTTTTGATACAGAGTCTCACTATGGATTCCGGGCTGGCCTCAAACTTGCAGCGATGCTCTTGCCTCAGCCTCCTAACTGCTAGGATTGCAGGCTTCACCATGACCTTTGGAGGTGCTATTTTTAGACTCCCCTTAGGAGTTTCCCATATAGAAAACTGTCAGGAGCAAAGGCCAGAGGTTTGGAATCTGAGAACCCTGTAATGAAAACATATTAGCTTTGCTTATGTAAGAGAGATACCCAGTTACTCTGACATGATAATACACATTTTATACATGTATTAAAGTGTCACACAGCATCCTAAGTACAGTAACTGTGTCAACTAAAAATAGTATTTAAGGGCCAGAGATTTAGCTCAGTGGTTCTGGTGCCTGCCCCGCAAGTGCAAGGTCCTGAGTTCGATCCCTGGTCCAAAATAATAATAACAACAACAATAATAATAATATTTAAGCCAGGCATGGTGGCACACGTCTGACCCTAGCACTTGGGAGGCTGAGGCAGGAGAATCGCCATGAGCTGGAGGCCAGCCTGGGCTGCAGAGCGAGACCGTTTCCAAAAAAGTAAGAAGTAGAAAAATTTTTAAAGAAGAAAGACCTTTGTGCTGATTAATAGTCTAATCGCTGACTGCGCTAGGAACTTCAGCTGGCAGAGGGGCGTCTAGGAAATGGGAAAATATCTTAGTATTTTACACCCGGGCAGATACAATGAGCAGTGCGTACCTGAGAATCCCTGGGCGCAGTGCTCCTCCGTCTGCAGGCCTGCAGCCGCCCGCCCGGGTCTAGCTGCCCCAGGCGCAGGGCGAGAGGGTGAGCGAGTGGCCGGGGCTTCCTGACCCACGGATTCAAAAGCTCCTCACGGAGGTGAGCAGACACAGTCAGACAGCACACGCACGGCAAGGCCATCTGCCTACTTGAACTGAGTCCAAAAAGAAACGAAAAGACTTCATATTGGTTCAAAAGTCAGCTGACATAAAAATTCCGCAATGAAATATTTACGATGCTTGGTTACTGCGCCACTTACCAAGTCATTAAAACGCCTCTCTGGTGTGTGTCTTGGGGCTCAGGAAGAGGCACCCACGGGCAGCTTTATAAGGTCAGAGTCCTTTGGAAACACTGCCGAGTTGGAGAGTTTTCACAGATGGCCGGGCCTGGTGGTGCACACCTGTAGTCCCAGCACTCAGAGGAGGCTGAGGCAGGAGGATCACTGAGAGTCCAAGGCCAGCCTGGGCTACAGAGTACTTACTGCAGCCTGAATAGCTCCGAGAATGACAAAAGTTAGAGTCTCTCTTAGGCCTCACAGAGCTCTCAGTTCACGCCCATGGGTGACCGGAAATGAGAGACGCTTGGCTGGCACATGGTTCCTTGTTAGGAAAATGAGGTTCGGCACGGAGGCAGCAGAGCCCTGTCACTCAGAGGGCGCTGTGACTTTTCCTGCTCTTGCAGAGCCCGTGGAGACGAGTTCCAGCCTGGTCCTGTTCAGGCGCAAGCTCGTTGCCCCAGAGAAGAGGTGAAGACTTCTGCAGCTGTTGCCCTGCAGGTCTGCTTTGGAATCTGTATTTTCCACATTCTGAGTTCAGTTTTGGATTAAGATATTGTGGTCACTAAACAGGCCCCCCAACAATGCAGGTACATTAGCCCACAGGGGCTCTACCTGGAGCTACCCTAGCCCTTTGAAAATTTTTATTCTTTATTTTGAAACAGGGTCTCACTAAATTGCCCACGCAAGACTTGAACTTGTGATCTTCCTGCCCCAGCCTCCCAAGTACCTGAGACTGTAGATGTGTGTAACCACACTTGGAACAAATAGAATCTTAACTGCTTTTAGAATGCTCTTTCTCATGAAGCAAGAAAATAAATTGATTTGAAATGACATTTTCACTAAAAAAAAAAAAAAACACACAAATAGAATCTTAAAAAGGGTAAGACAAAATTGTAAAACTTAATTTGTCATTGTGATTACAAAGATAGCTATAAAAGACTGGGGGTATAACTTCTGATGAGAGTACTGATATTGAGGGCTTTATGCACAGAAAGTAAACAACCAAGACAGTGAAGAGACAGCCTACAAATAGAAGGGAAATTCGCCAGCTATTCCTCCACAGGGGACTAATATTTAGAATATATAAAGAACTCAAAAAAACAAACCCCCCAAAATAAGACCCAGTCAAAACGAAATAAACGAAATAAATAGATACTTCACATAAGAAGTACAAATGGTCAATAAATACACGAAGAAATCTTCAACATTGCTGGCTCTTAGAGAAATGCAAAGCAAAACAACACTGAGATTCATCTTACCCCAGAAATAATGCTACCATCAAGAAATCAGATAATAACAAGTGCTGGTGAGGCTATGGGGAAAACAGTCCTACCACATAGTAGGAATGTGAACTAGTAGTCCCATTGTGGGAATCAGTGTGGAGGTCTCTGAAAAAAACTAGAAATTCCATTTAAGCCAGCTATTCCACTTCTAGGTACCCTCTTGAAAGAATTATGGCAGCACAGTTTATAATAGCTAAAGCTTGGAAACAGCCCAAGTGCCCATCAACTGGAGACTGGATAAAGAAAATGTGTTTTTTTAATAAAATGGAGTACTACTCATCCATAAAGAATGAAAAACTAGAGCCATTTATAGCTAAACGGATGCATATTGAGGCCATACTCTTAAGTGAAATAAATAGGACACATGTGTAAATACTGAATTGTTTCTCTAGTGTGAGAAACTGATTGTGTAAACAAGGGTTAAAATGATTAAAATGAATAATTGATAATTTGAAATAGGAAAAAATGTCCAAAGACGAAGGAGTGAAGGGAGGGGAAGGGGAAAGGAAAAGAGGGAAAGGAAAACTATGAGAAAAGAAAAAAATGGAAATGAAATCTATGTAAATAGGGAAGGGCAGAGGGGGTGAAGGGTGCACAGGTAATGGGGAAAAAACAAGAACCAAGATGCATCATGGACAGGTACAAGCACCCAGTGATGAATGTAAACAAATTGTATACCTAAAATGCACCAATGAAAGAACTAAAAAAAAGAATTAAAGACATCACACTACAATGATCCATACATATTCACTTTTATAGATACACAATTCACAACAGCTAAATCTTGGAAGCTGCCATCAGCTAATGAGTGGTTAAAGAAAACGTAGTATTTACACAGAGTGGAGTATTACTCTGCCATAAAGAAGGATTAACTTGAGTCATTCATAGGAAAATAGATGCAACTTAAAACAAAACTGTTAAGTGAAATACATCAGATACACAAACTTAAATATCACATGGTTTCTCTTACACGAGAAACTCAAAATATAAACAAAGGGCAAAATAAAAGATAACATGAAGTAGGGAGACAGACCTTTCTTTCTTTTTTTTTTTTTTGAGATAGATCTTTCTTAAATGGGAAGAGGGTGCCAAGACAGAGGGCAGGAGGGGATTAAAACAAGGAATTAGAAATGCTCTGTGCCTTTACCAGCTCCCTCGAGGAATGTGGTCCTTATCAGTTACAAACAACACAATCACACACTAAAACAGGAAAAGATGCCAGAGCTCTAGGAAACCTCTAGGCTGGTGGGGGTGGGCACAGTTGCTGTCCTTTGTGCAGAAAATCCCTCCCAGGCACACCAGAAGCAGTGTCCCCAGACCACCCCGCCTCAGTGGTGAAACTGCACCCTGAACTCGGGGTGGGAGTAACAGAGCAGGGGAGCGGAGCTGGGGGGAGCCCTCCCGGGAGCCAGCCTTGGTGGTGGGCTTCGCTGTCACCCAGCCTGAATCTGGGTGCGCATATCCGGCTACATAGGCAAGCTCAGCACCGCTGGAAGATTAAAGTAAATTGCCGACAATTGCACAGAGCAACTCAGTACCCAGAAAATTAATCATTTACCCTGGATAGTTTTTAATAGGACCTCACCAGTGGATATTGTAGGCTTTCTTCTTTACAGTCAGTATGTGTTCAACACTGAATTTAAATACATAATATACTTAAATAATGCAAGTCCAACACGGTACAGAGTCCAGCTCTGCCCCTTCCACACTGGACACCGTCCCATCCCCAGCCGTCACAGCCCTGGACCCAGAGGAGGGCCCTGGGCGGTGGGCTGCCCTCCCTGAACTCTCAGCCTCCTCCTGCCTGGGGGCTTGGTGTCCTCCTGACGGCCCTCCAGCACCGAGCTCCTGATCCCAGGAACAGACTGCCTGTGTCTGGAAGGCAGGGCAACCTCTCCCCCAGAGCCTCATGCAGCATTGCGTGAGAGTCACGCCAGGAGCCCACTGCCCTTGGCGTCCTTAGCATTTCCAGCTCAGCACGTGCCCAGCGGGTCGGTCGGCTGGGGCTCCCGAGAGGAGCAGACTCTTCACATCTGATAAAGGGGGCTGCAGGGGCCGTCCGAGGCCAGACCTCCTCTCCTGTCCCTTTGATTCCCTTCGGGCCTCCTCAGTAACCACCTGCAGGTCCAGAACCTGCTGAGCCTGTGCTCGAGGCTCCTACTCAGGGCAGTTCATGCTCACATCAGCCAGAGTGCATTTGATCTTCACGGCTGAAACCCTAGAGAGACGGGGCTCAGAGTTCTGCCAGGGACGAGGAAGGGGCTCCCCGTGGGGCGTGCTGCCCCAGCCCCAGGTCTCAGAAACCCCAGCCTCTGTCCGCTGCCTGGCTGGGCTGCCCAGGGCGTGTCTGGCGGCAGCAGCTCCCCCTACCCTCCACACATTACAAGCACTTCCCTCCACTCTGCCTTCCTTCTCTTCCCGGAGGGACAGGCCCGGTGCTCTGGCCTCACTACCGCATTGCAAATGCTGCGATTTAAAATAGCAAAATGCAGGGCCGGGGATTTAGCTCAGTGGTTCCGCTGCCTGCCCTGCAAGTGCAAGGACCCGAGTTCGATCCCTGGTACCAAAATTAATTAATTAATTAAATAAAATAGTAAAATGCAGAAAGTGAACTAAAGCAAGATGTGATATTCACAGAAAAGAGAATTCTAAAGAACTCTAAAGTACGAGTGGGGCCCACGAACAGAGCTCGTTAGTGAGATTCACCTCTCCTGTGCTTCACATCAGGGCTTTTAGTGACTTGGCCCTTTAGGAAACAGTTTCCCAGCTGGGAAAAAGCTGCAGCACATGAACTGGACATTTTGATGACACGCCTGTACAAAGGCAGCTACTATATGTGCCAAACTATAGCCGGATGTCAGAACCTTTAATGAACTTACCACTAATGCACGTAAGACATAAAATCAATCTCCATTTTGCAACTTAATTAGGCTTTGCACAGTGCAGTTCTGGAATTAGATTCCAGAGGCCGTTGTGGAAGCCCATCTCATATGCCGAGCTTCCGCGTTCTGGTTCAGAGCACACACACGCGTGCGCACGCGCACACCCACACCCACTCTGTCCCCATGGAGGCGACTCTGAACCTGGGCCTCAGCATGCCGGGCTTGGTCCCAGACCAGCCATCCTCAGGCAGCAGCCCTCGGACATTCAGTCAGGCTCACTTCCATTCTGCTGGCGGGGGGGGGGGCAGTTTCCAAGAAGCTTAAATATGAAGACTCCCCCAGATCTGCTGGAGCATGCCTGTAATGCCAGCATTTGGGAGGCTGAGGCAGGAGGATTGCCATGAGTTCTGGGCCAGCCTAGGCTACATAGTGACATCCTGTCCCAAAAACTCACTAATTCAATGCATAGAGTGTGTGGACTTGAGAAAACAACTCCGTCACTGCTGGTTGTGGAACCAGTGTTGCTCAGGTTGTCTGGGTCATTGTCTAGCTCTGCGTAGTTGGGGGAGACCAGCTGTGAGCTGTGTGTGAGGGTGCAACCGTCTGTCTCTCCTTGTCCTCTGCCCATCTCTGTCTTCAGCGGGGAATTAGACCACTGATACTGAGAGCTATTACTCAGCGGTATCGACTTACTCCTGTCAGCACAGTGTTTTTCTGTTGCTGGCTTCCTCATTTTTCTCCTTTTCCTCAGCTGCTCATCCCACCAGGTGTGTTCATTCTTTTTTACTGATTGGCATTTTTGGCTTCATTCTCTCTTTCTGGGATATCCTTGAGAATTCTTTGTTTTTTGGTACCAGGGATCAAACTTGGGCCCTTGCACTTGTGAGGCAGATGGCGCATCCTTGAGAATTTTTTATAATGCTGGTTTGGGGGTCATGAAATTCTTGGGGTGTTCTTGTCATGAAAGTACCTTATTTCTCTATCAACTTTTTTGGTAATGGGAATTGAACTCGGGGCCTTGCACTTGCCAGGCAGGCGCTGTACCTCTGAGCTCTATTCCCGGGTTCTCTTATCAATTATTTTTTTTCTCTATCAATTTTAAAGAAAAGTTTTGGAGAATACGTAAGTTAGGAATGAAAGTTGTTTTCTTTTAGGGCTTGAAACACTTCACTCCAAGCCCTCCTGCAGTTAATGTTGACGTAGCGAGGTCTGCTATGATTCTAATGGGCTGACCTGTATATGTCATTCATTGATTTTCTCTACCAGCTTCTAAGGTTTTGTCCGTGTGATTGACTTCCAGACCTTTGCATATAATGTGGCCTGGAGAGGTTTTCTTTTGGTCGTGGCTATTTGAGGTTCTATGTGTCCTCCTCATCTGTGTGTTCATTTCTTTTCCTATATAGGGGGAATTTTCTGCCATTATTTGTATGAACAGGCTTTTTATGCCTTATGATTTTATGTCTTTTATGCCTTCTGATCTTTCACTTATTCTAATTATTCTTAGATTAGTCTTCTTTGCATCATCAAGTAGCTGTTGGATTAATTTTTCATGTTTTATCTTCTTATTTTTCACTTATTCTAGTTATTCTTAGACTAGTCAGCTTTGCATCATCAAGCAGCTATTGGATTCATTTTTACGTTTCTGTTGATTTTAAGGTGTCTTTTAGTACTTGGTCTTTGAAGGCATCATTGTCTTGTACTTATGAAATTCTGTCCTCACACTGGCTGGTTCTGTTTTCCATGCTTTCAGTTTGATTTTTAATCTCCTGGATTTCTGATTGAAACATCTTTATGGACTCTAATTCTTTGGCAAACTGGTCATTCTTGTTTGTATCTTTTGTTTAGTTCACCTAGTTTTTTATTAGTGTCCTCTGAAAGCTCCTGCACCTTTCTGGTTCTTACTTCCCTTTTCTATTTAGCTATACCTACTTTAATCCTGCTCAGTACTTCTTTGATCAGTTTTCTAACTCACCTTGCTATCCTTATGAGTAATTCAGATGTATGGCTCACACTATTCTGTTCCTTGGTGCCCCCTGGATTGGCTTCAGAGGAGGGGCAGTTCGGGGAGGTGTTTTCTTGCCCTTTCTTCTCATGTTTCTATTGTTTTTATTTTGTGCTGAGGTTTGAGGATGCTGGTCATCTAAAGACTTTGTTGCTAGTGTTGAGATCTCTTTAGTTGCTTTTCAGTGTTTTAATTTGGGTGTGGTGAACTATAATCCTTTGCCACAACCTCAAGCTCTGACTACTGTGGTTGATTTGGGAGGGGAGGATGCAGTGTAGTTAGCCCAGCAGCCAAGCTCTCTGGGAATGGACTCTGGTGCTGTTAATGTTACAAAGGCAATCTGAGTATTGGCTTATAGAGAAATAGAGCCAATGATGCAATCCTGTTAATATCAAACAAGTCAACTACAGTAGTGTCACCCAAGACAAATTAGACAATAACATACCATAAGAACCAATAATACATCAGCCACTATCCTAGAGAAAAAATCAGCAATTATGATGTAAACATCAAGGCAACCCAGGTATTGACTTACAGCTGATGTGTACTAACTGTGACAGCTATATCACCACTACTGGCCGAAAATAATTCATTCAACAGCAATTTTGAAGACTTAACTATCAGAAGATTAACAGCTTTATGATTATACTATTAAGAATATAAGATTTGAGAATGAGGAAATGCAAAAGGAAAACTGAAATATTTTTTGCCCTCCCCAAACTTTGAAACCTTAAACTCTATAATAGGAGAAAGGAGAAAGAAGTGGTACAAAGGATCTTACTGGGGAGTAGAAGGATATCTACAGATTAGGTAAAGGTAAAACAAAAACTGTCAGGAAACAGAAAATAAATCAGGGAGAGGAAAAGAAAGAAATTATATAAGGAGTAAGAAAAAGAGAAACAATTAAAAGAAAAAAATAAAAGGGAGAAGAGGAAAAACTAGGGAAAAAAAGCAAAAGAGATAAGAAGCAAAGCAGGACAAATGAAGACTTCCCAAGCAAGCCCCAGGAAACTGCAGAGGAAGAAAGAAGGAAAGGAAAGAATAAAAAAACAAAAGCAAAACAAAACTAAGAACCTAATACCAATACCACAGTCATAAACAAAACAAAACAAAACAAAAATAACCAAGCAAAAGAGCAAAAGCAAAAAAATGAAAAGAAAAGGGAATTTGTCTGTGATTTTGAGTGTGTTATCCTCTGGGGTCTACAGCGTCCAATCCAAGATGTGCTTGTGCTTTTGCAGGTAGGCCAGGCAGTCAGAGCCCAGACCAGAGCAGGCAGTGGGATTTGGGGGAGAGCGTCGATTTGGGGGCTTTCCCTCCTGCCCACCTGGCCTGTGACTGTGGGTGTGGCCCGGGTTATTTAGCTTCACCACCTCTGCATGTCTCTTGTGGGCCTGACCACAGCTCCCTGACCTCGGATGTCTCCTGAGACTGCCCCTTGCCCAGTCACTGTGGGAGCACAGCACTTGGGTTCCTGAAGTGAGCTGATGCTGGGATAGAGTCCAGCCAATCTCTCCAGGGGATGCAGTGGACACTTGGCCTGGAATCACTCACTGGCTGTTGCTACAGGCAGCACCCGCTCACCCATTCCACTGCCGTTTCTCCCTGAAAGCCTCTGGAGCCCCCCAAATTCACTCCGTCTCTGCAAATTTGGTCTTCTTTTCTCATGAGCCAGGAGCCAGAGAGAAAATGCAGATTTCTCCTTCCTTTTCCATGTTGTGTTCTGTCTCTTCAATTTCTCTAGCCTACAATTTTCTGGTCAGACCCCTCCTGGGTCCCAAAGACCTGCCTCCCTTTCTTTCTTCCCCAAGTTGTTGTTTTCCAGTCTCTGGAGTCTGAGTCTTGGACAGGCTGATTTGTTGCTGCTCAATACTCTGCCATCTTCCTGCAAGTCTAAAATATATCTCTGATAGATAGCTCACAGTTAAGTGTTTCTATATTAACCATTCCAATAACCTTTTTGTTGTCTGTGTTTGTGTGTTTAGCTAAGTTTGTTTGTGTTAGCTAGGTTGAATGGCATTTCCTGTCTTAGTTTTTAGAAGAATCGCTGTACTGATTTCCAGAGTGGCTGTATCGGTTTACATTCCTACTAACAGTGCAGAAGAACTCCTTTTTCCCTCTGTAGCCTCATCAACATTAGTTATTATCTGATTTCTTGATGATAGCCATTCTTTCTGGAGTAAGATGTATTCTCAGTGTTGTTTTAATTTGCACTTCTCTAATAGCTAGAGATGGTGAACTTTTTGTCATATATTTACTGTGCATTTGCACTTCTTCTGAGAAGTATCTGCTCATTTCACTTGCCAATTTTTGATTGGGTCTTTTATTTTGGGGAGTGTAACTTTTTTAGTTTTTTATGTAGTCTAGGTATTAGTCTTCTGTCTTAGGAGTAGCTGGCAAAATTTTTTTCCCATTCTGTAGGTTTTCTCTTCACTCTGTTGATTGTTTCCTTTGTTGTGCAGAAAAATTTTAATTTAGTAGGATCCTATTTGTTGATTCTTGGTATTATTTCTTATGCGATTGGGTTCTGGTCAGAAAGTCTTTGCCTATGCCTACGTCTTCAATTTGTCTTCTGGCCGGGGATTTAGCTCAGTGGTTCCACTGCCTGCTTTGCAAGCCAAGGTCCCAAGTTCGATCTCCAGTACCAAAATAATTTGTCTTCTATTTTATCTCCCAGCATATTAAGTGTTTCTGTTTCAACATTTACATCTTTGATCCATTTGATTTTAGTTTAGTGCATGTTGAGAGATATGGGGCTTTAGTCTTCTGCATGTGGACAGCCAGTTTTCCCAGAACCATGTGTCAAAGAGACTGTCTTTCCTCCAGTGTATGTTTTTAGCTCCCTTGTCAAAGATCAGGTAGCTAAATGCACTTGGGAATGGTTCTGCATCCTCTATTCTGTTCCATTGATCCATATGTCTGTTTTTGTGCCAGTACCATGCTGTTTTTATTGCTGTCACTTTCTAATATAGCTTGAATCCTGGGATTGTGATTCCTCCTGGCTTGCTCTTATTGCCCATGATGGCTTTTGCTATTCTAAGTCTCTTGTGATCCACATGAACGTTAGAGTTGTCTTCTCTAGTTCTGTGAGGAATGCTGTTGCTGTTTTGATTGGAATTGAATTAAATCTGTACACCAGTTTGGGAAGTATGGCTATCTTGACTTTGTTAATTCTGGCAGGCAATTTTGAATTGTATTCTACAAATATTAAATTATAGAAACTGTGGATCCTATTATTTTTCTCTGATATGTTTTTCTTAACAGAAAGCTTCCATATTCGACTTTGTGCAGGATGAAATTATTTTACCACTGGACAGGGACCACACTGCTTTCCTCTGGGGACATGTGTCAGCAGGTTCTGTGCCGGTTGAGTCAAGAGCAGCTGAAGATTGATTTGTAATGTTCCAGGTTGGTCTCAGAACTGCCTGAAGACACCCTAGGCTGGTTTGTGCATTGAAAGTTGACTCTTGGGTCATCTTGCTGGCTTGGCTTCTCTACCCATACCTGAAAGGGCATCAAAGCACTCACGGGAAACTTTGGGCAGCCCCTCAGGAGGGAAATCTGCCAGGCAATTCTTGGCAGTTCTCCCCTGAGAGGAAACACCCATTAGCTGTGCATCGGTCACTGGGGGAGCTGTGCCTGGAAGCTTCGCAGACCCCCACGTCTGTCTGCTTATCTTTCTCCTGCTCCATCATGTTATTTGCCTGTAATTAAAGCTTTATGTGAATATTCCCTATGAGTTTCATTTAAAAAAATTTTTTTTCAGAACATGCAGTTGGACCCAGGGCTTTTGCACAGATCTACATCCCAATCTCTTTTAAAATTATTTTTTATTTGCAGCAGGGTCTTGCTAAATTGCCCAGACTGACCTTGAACAAGTGATCCTCTTGCCTCAGCCTCCCAAGTAGTAGTTATTTATTTATTTCCTTATTTATTTATTTTGCAGTAATCAGGATTGAACCCAGGGCTTTGGCACTGAGCTATATCCCTAACCCTTTCCTTATTTTTAAGTTTTGAGACAAGATCTTGCTGAGTTTTTCATCTGGTCCCAAGCATGTGGTCTTCCTGCCTCAGTGCCAGCCTGCTGGAATTACAGGCATGGGCCACCATGCGTAGCTCTTTTAAAACATTTGCTTTCAACCGTGAGTATTTAATTTTCTTTAGTATATTTAAAAAGAATATGTTTCATAGTTAATACCCCCAGAATACTGAGCAGTCTAATTCTTAGTATTACAGAGTTAGACCTGTGGAGCAAGGACAGCAAACTGCAAGTACACACCAAGTCCTACCTGTTACCTACGTGGCAGATTTTATTTTTGCAAGTTCTGTCCCGTTAAGCTTTGCCTTGGTCTGTGGCTGGAATGCAGCGGGGACCCTCTGGGGTAGGTGCTACCCAGGCGGCTGCCCCAGAGAAGGGTGCTCCGTGCCCGACAGCCACTCCCACCCTTCATGAAGAACGCTTGCCCATGGACCCTCACAGGACCCTCATGAGTGTCTAATTCCTCTTTCTCTCCCCCTCTCCAGTTCATCGTCTTATTAATAAGGAACTTGAGATTGGAGAGGCCCCCTGAACCACATAAGTTCGCTGTGTGTTTTGGACAGAAGCCCAGGTCTCTCCTCCCTCTAGTTGGCACCCAGAGTTGAGTCTTCCGCATCCCCCTAGTCCTCCTGCTCCCCTCCTGCCTGCTTCTCCCTCCTCTCCCCCTTCCTTGCGTTGATGGACTCAGTTTGCAAAGTAGATTTTCTTCCAATCTCTAAATCATTCCCCAGGTAGTGAATTAGATTAGCAAGCTAGGAAAGTATTTCTGTCAAGTTCACAAACACAAAATCAAATGACAATGCGAATGGACACCAAAGCCTCCATTTCTAGCCCGAACAAGATGCGACTTCGGGGCTACCACTTCCAAAACCTCCATCAGTGGGAACAAAACAGCTTGTTTTCCCACAGCAGGCATTCTCCGGCTCTCTGACCTCCGTGCCTATGGAAATCTTTGGGTGCGTGATTAGCCTGTGTACACGTGATTGTAGTTTTCATTCTGATGTCTGAAGTTTTGAGATCAATAGTAAAACATTTCAGAAACGCCACAGTTTGATATCTTAACAACACTCCTGCAGTAGGTGTCATTCTAATCTAGAGTTCCATGGATTTGCTCTTTTTGTTCGAAGCCTTTTCCTTCCATCTCACTGAGACCCCTCTGGACCCGGGATGTCAAATTTGCACAATTCGGGATCCAGCTGGTGAATTTGTTTTCAATGCGGATGAGTGCAATACCACCGGACCTGGTACCTAAATCTGCACCTGGTGCAGGATCTGTATTTCTGAGATCTGCAGATGGATCTGAAGCACATCAAGGTCCCTGGCGCGCCAGGAAGCCACTTCCACCACCCGTGTGGAGAGCAGAGCCTGCTGGCGCTCCTGGTAGACTGCAGGGTGACTTCGGAGAAGCCCGGAAGCAGCAGAGAGCGAGCACGGAGCTCCAAGCTGCCCCTGAAAGCTGCCCCTTTCTCCAAAGTCCCGTTCAGCCTCCTGTGTCTTCTAGCCTGTGAGAGGGGAGGGAGACGCCCAAGTGCGGGGTGCAAGGCCGGGAAGCCCAGCACTGGGGAGGCTTGGGCAGGACGATGGATGGCGAGTTGCAGCCCAGCCTGGGCGACATAGGGCTTCAAGGCCAGGGCTCCAGAGCGAGACCGTCTCTCAGAAAACAAAGGGAAAAGGCAGGGGAAACGGTGACAGCATGTGTGGGGCCCTGCTCAACTTGGGGCAAGGCAGACACAGGTTTAATGTAGTGCCCTTGCATAGAGGGTTCAATGCAACTTATTAATTAGGTTTTATTATCATGCTCATGACGTACTAGGACTGGAGCCATGACCCGAGTCTTCGCATTCTGTTTCTCCGCAAAACCCAGGCAGAGCTGGCCTCTGTCCTGTACACTTGCTGCCTGCCAGCCTGGGGTTCTTCTGTTGGGTTCATGGGAGTCGTGAATTGACCAAGTGCGGCTGCGCTCGCGGTCGACACAGCGGGGCCGGTCGGCTTCACGTCCTCCCTGCTGGTCACCGCTGCTGGCCTCCACCTCCAGGTGCGGTTGGCGCTGGACGCTGCAGCCCAGCTCCGCCCCCCCCGGTGCTGCTCAGGCCCGGTCTCTGCTTCCGGCTGCTCGCTGGGCCCCTCGCTGCGGGCTCTGGAGCTCTTCGGGCTAACAGCTCAGAGGCCAATTCGCTCTTCCTGCTGCTCAGAATGAAGCTCGCGGGTAGACTTACAGGAGATTTGGAGCGCTCTCTACCCGAGACATAAACCCCAAGCAGGTTTGCAGGAACACCGAAGTGCGTCTTTCTTTCTTTTAACACTTTTATCGTGAAGAGTGACAACAATAATGTACGGCTTTTCCATAAAGCACAGAGTAGCCTGGGGATAGTATAACACCGTGGCTTTTCCTTTACTTTTTCCTGGTACAGATGGAATCCTGGACCTCATGCATGCTAAGCATGTGCTCCAACACTGGGCTGTGTCCGTGCCCTTTTACAAACTTTATTTTGAAACAAGGTCTCACGAAGTTTTCCAACTTGTAATCACTCCGTCTCAGCTTCCCAAGCAGCTGGGATACAGGCCTGCGTCTTGGCACCTGTCTAACAGCTAAGTATTTGAACGTTTAGAAAAACACTGTCTCCCTGTAATCTCTTATTCCAAGTATTACTGAGGATTAAGCAGAACTAGGCAGCATGGGCCTCATCCATGCACATGTGAGTTTTGGCTGGAGGCTTAGGCATTTACTCCCTCTGTCTGAAATTGAACCCAGGGCCTTCACACTGAGCTACATCCTCAGCCCTTTTGAAATTTCGGGGCAGCGTCTTGCTCAGATGCCCAGGCTGGGCTCAGACTTCTGATGCTCCTACCTCAGCCTCCTGGAATGTTTCCAACTTTCAGCAGCGGTCTTGTGGAGGACGTAGGTGGCCTGGGGGCTGCTATCACTCTTCCTCAGGACAATGGGCAGGCAGACTGGATTGCTGCGGGGGGTCTGGTGCTGGATTTCTGGGCACATGGCCGGGAGGCTTGCTTGGAGCTCAAGCTGCCACCTCAGATGCCTGAAGCTCCAGCGGCAGCTCAGCATGGAGCAGCGGTGGAGAGCTGGGTGGTGCTCCAAGCCCACTCCTTTATGGCGGGGGTCTTCTTAGGGCCTTCTTTCTGTGCACCTCCCAAGAGCCTCCTTACGGGGAAGCTGAGAAGAGGTAGGCCTGGTCAGGGTTCCAAACTCCTCGAAGCCATCCAGCTTCTTTCCAGCACAGGAAGTTGGGAGAGAGCCTTCCTCTCCGGGGACCGGGCAGCTGGGGCTTCTGCGCCATTGAGTTCCGGTACCGAGGCTTCCCTGCCACCCCCCTAGCCTGAGACAACACAAATGAAGCCCTGGAAACTGCTCCGGCCCCAGGGAGCAGGAAGGGTCTCCTCGGTGGCAGCAACATGGTTAATGAGGGCGCTTTTAGCAAGGTGATGCTGGGCAGATGTTAGACGCTGGGGCCCAGGGTGCAAAGCCTGGGGCTGACCCAGGATTTGGGCTCCAGAGATGCAGCTTCCTCACTGTCCCCTAACAACTGTATGCCTGGGACTTGGTTGTGACTGCAGAATTGTGTTTTCTCTTCTTGAAGAGATTTCATAGCCAGAGAGGCAAGACTTTGATGATTTGACTGTGATACAGGAAGTGACTCGACGTAGGCAGCCACCTGCCCACGGAGAGAACTTTAAAAGTGGCTTCATCTTTCGGTTTCTCTTCTGTGGGTGAATCACCAGAGCTGCAGCTTGTGGAGCTCACACAACCCCACTTCCGCATCCCTGTTGCAGGTCTACTCTTCTCTGCATCTCCTTTGCTCGCACACCCCCCTGCTCCAAGGCCAAGTCCTTTCCCTTCATTCTCAACTTGGATTTTAGCTAACGTGCTAATGTGAAGGCCCAACATGAGCGATTCTGACTTCTTTCTCTGAGTCTCAGTGTCTTCAATGCCAGTGGAGATTCCTGGGAGGTGGCCTCTGCCTCTGGGATCACTCTCCTTGCCCAGCATGGCTGCTGTTACTCTTTGAACCCTATCAGTGAGATTCCTTGGACATGGATGGTCCTCCTGGTAGCCATATCCAGTGCTTTTACCGGATGTCCCTGGCTCTGGGAGCCAACTGTCCAGTTTCAAATTTGCAGCCGTGGGTTGTCCATCTTTAGGTACAAATGAAGAAGGCTCAACAAGGAAGGTTTCACTGAGCCAGCCGGTAACAATGCTTCTGTTTCCGAAGGATTACAACCACTTTCTTCAGATAGAGGCACATCTTGGGCAAGTTCTCATTAGGGAGAATTGTCATTTGATGCATAAAACTAAGCTTTAGTTTCTCCTTGGAAAGTAACCTTTGGTTTAGTATGTTTTAACATTTTGAAGGTGAGCTGATTTTGATCCTTTGTAGTACTTGCTCTTTCCAAGCCAACAGCTAGTGTGGACAGGAGGCAATTGCGGGTCCTGATTTGTCCCATCTCAGTTTGGCATTTCTTTCCTCACTCTTTGTCTTAAACCCTTGCCCTCTGGTTTCAGTTCAGTCCCTGGTCAGCTCTTTCATTTTTTAGCATGTGGATGGGTAGATGGCTTTGACTGGGAGACTTTGGGATCAGTAGGTGTGGTTGGCCCTATGCCCCTCAGTACGGCAAGTGGGTTTCAGTCATTTAGGACGCACTTCCATGTGGGCCAAATATCACTCATGCTCTCCCCTAGCTCCCCTAGGAGACAGCTAACTTGGCTGCTGGTTCTCCTGGACCCCTGGGCTTTCTGATCATGGAGTTATCTTCAGCCACACGGCAAGCAGCCTCCGTACCTGGGGAGATGGGAACAGCGGAGCAGCCCCAGCTGATGCTACGGGCACCGGAGTCTTTCCTTAGGCAGGGCCTGCACAGCAGCACAGGGGTCAGAAGGCAGAAGGGCGCCCTCTGAGGCTAACGCCACCAGGGATGTGGCTTAGGTAGCATCTGCAGGCCTGCTTCAGGAGGCTCAGGGCTGAAAGCTTGCTGCATTGAGGTGTATTGTGCATGGAAATAAAGGGCCCAGCTCCCTCCCTTGCTGACTTCTCTGCGCAGCTGCCCCTTCCCTTCCTCAGAAAGGCAGGAGTGGGGAGGGCGCCATGCTGCCTGGCTGCTCGCATGCTGGAGTGAGAAGGGCAGTTTCATAGCCAGGGAGGACACTGAAGCCAACTGTCCTGTCCGCTGGGGTGAAAGAGGAGCATGGGGGAGGGGTAGCCAGCTGCTGGCTGAGCCACAGACCCTCCAGTTGGGGAGGAGTGAGAGAGAGAGAGAGAGAGAGAGAGAGAGAGAGAGAGACAGAGACAGAGAGGCAGGCTCTTGGGTCTGTGCTCCCCTCACTGAGAGCTTCAGCAGCTGGCACTGCCTGCCCACCAGGGCCACACCGCCAACCGCTCCAGGCTCTCCAACTTCAGGAGATTCAGTCCCGAAGATGACAGAGACCAGAGGCGGACTCAAGAGTCCTGTGTGTTCCCATCCATCACAGCCGCCTCACAGCCAGGAACCCAACCAGGCTGGCCAGAGAGGCCTCTGGGGTCTTGTCCCTCCTGATGAGACCATCAGGGTATGGCTCACACTCTGTGAAGAAATCAAGGCTCCTTTTGTTGTTGGTGTTTTTTCTGGTCTTGAGAGAGGGTCTTACTATATAGTTCAGGATGGCCTTGAGCTTACGGGAATCCTCCTGCCTCAGCTTCCTTGGGGCCAGGATTATAAGTGTGAAAGAATGGCCCTTTTTAACAACTTGCAGTGTCATGTTAGCATCATAAAACTTACACCCACTTTTCTAAAAAACATGATGTATAAAGCCTTATGTACCAGTTGCTGCTTTTTTAAAAAGAAGGCCACAGCATTTGCTGAAATGCTACCTACCCCATCCCCAGAGACAGTCGTGACTGCTATTAGGTGTCTCCTATTGTGATTCCCTCCCTGGGCATCATGGCTTATAAGTATCCAATGAGATTGCATTTTTGCAGGACTCATTGCTGGAGTAGCTGAGATAAAATGAGCTAAGGAGGGGTCAACTACATCCTCTTGATTCTGAGGACCCACTGTCTTTGACTTTTATAAGAGGTTTTATAGTCCAGTTGTTATTTTAAAGGCAATAAAAATGGTGTTAATGGCCTTTTCATCACTTTATCTGCCTTCTCTTGAGAATTCCATTTTTGCTTCTGAAAACTCCTTCTAAAACGTACAAGAAGAATAGGAAACATTTAAAATACCATAGACCCAAACAACAGCATTCATTTTCTTAGAAATGGCACCAAGAACATGGAAAGAGAAAAACTTGCCACGCTTGGGTGTTCTATAAACTAAAAGTTATGTTTTCTGCTAAATAGATTCAATAAGAATACAGATAAAACATGCTCACTTTTCATATAAGACTTATTTCTCCAATTTGTATTGAAGAAATTTCCTAAGGGGGGAAAATTGATCTTCCACACATAAAAGTCAAGTAATAGAATAAAAATATTTGTAGCACATGCATAAAATAAAGTGAAAAGAAAACCTAGTAGAAAATGAATTCAGATCGCATCAAATACTATTGATACCTATAATACATAAATGGACAAACTATTTGACTAACAAAATCAAAATGGCTAACATGTGAGAAATTACCACTGGTCTTATTTACTTTCTCATTGCTGGGACAAGATACCTGACACCCACAAGTTAAAGGATGAAAGGTTATTTTAGTTCACAGTTTGTAGAGGTCTCAGTCCATACTTGGCTATTTCTAACATACGGTGGCATGGCAGAGGAGAGACAGTCCATGGCAGGGCCAGCAGGAAACAGTAGCTATCAAGCAAGGAGGAGGAGGAAGGGCCCGCCAAAGACTCATGCACATCTCTTTACGCAAAAGGCATTTAGTCCATCTCTAAGAGTTGCCAAAGTCCTAACAGTTTCAGCACTGCTGAAAGTCCAAGTCCCAAGTCTCCTCTGAGATTTAGGGCAAACTCTCAGCTGGAAGCCCCTGTACAGATGAAAAGGAAGTTAGACACTTCCAACACACAATGGCACAAGATAAATATTTCCATTCCAAAAGGTAGAAATAGGGGTCAGAAAGGAATGGGACCAAAGCAAGACCAAGCCCAGCAGAGCATACATTAAATCCCGTAGTTACAGGTCCAGAACCTGGGACAATCTGTGGAGGGATTCGAGCTTGGGTGCCTCTGCCCCTGTGGCATGGCTGGTGGTTGAAACTCCCTTGGCTTCTCTCTTGGGCCAGCTTTGGTCACTTCCTGCCCCTCTCCTCAGATCGTTCAAGCTCCTGGCTTCCCCAACCTTCTGGGGTCTCCACTGCACCTTCAGCTTCACACTCACAGCCTCCCTCACGGCCCTCTCCGGGGCACCCTGCCTGGCCTCCCAGGCCTTCCAAAGTCTGAGTGGAAGGCTTCCTGACCCCACCACTCTTGCATTCTGCATTAGCCTAAAACCAGCCCCACTTGGATGATGCCAAGGTCTGTGGCTGCTTTCAGCAGTAGCCAGGCTTCCTTGGATTGCACTTGCAGAGGCCTCTGAGTGCCTGGATGGTTGAGCGCTGTGAATAGAATCCCAGAAACCAACTTCCTTGGTGGACTTTTTCAAGCAGGGTGCCCTCTAGGACTCTCTTCTCAGAGCAAAGTGTTTCATTTTTCACTCTTGAGTCTGCAAAGGGGGGTTCATTTTTCAGTATAAACTGATTTTCTGTATAAACTGATTTCAGTAAAAATTAATTTTCAGTATAAACCTCATTAAAAGCCCCCAACCGTATCCATGTCACAGCCTCAACATTGGACTGCCTTGAAATTTTTTCTGCCAGATTCTTTAGTCTGCTGCCTTTAAACTCAGGCTCCTTTAAAGTCTTAGGACATGAGTGTAAACAAATTACCCGGCAGAGCATAAGACTAATGACTTGAACTCCAACTACCCATGCAGTCCTTGTTCCGAACTGACACCTCCTGATCCTGGTATTTATTTATTTATTTATTTATTTATTTATTTATTTATTTATTTTTGGTACCAGGGATTGAACTTGGGACCTTGCACTTGCGAGGCAGGTGGTGGAACCACTGAGCTAAATCCTCGGCAGATCCTGGTCTTTATTGGCTGCAGTGCAGTCAGCATTCTGACCTCTGACAAGAATCTGCCATCATCCTCAGATACAGCATTTTAGGGCTGTTCTCGAGCAGGCATGTCTGAACCCTTCCAAACTCCTCCTGGAGGCCAGTTCCAAAGGCTTCTGAACAGCATGGTCTGGAATGTTCACAGCTCTGACCTCCCTTGTGGTAATAAATCTGTCAGTCATTTTCCTTGTCACTGAGACTCAGTACCTGAAAGTCGAAACTTGAAGGAGGAGAGTTTTACTTTAGCTCACAGTTTATAGGGGTTAGGCTTGGCCCTCACAATCCATTCACCTTCCAGAGGTCCCATCTGTGATCCCATGAGGTTTGTAGGGACATCCACACATAACCACAATGTGGTATGAGCAAGCAGAGGGGGCAGGGCAAGGTGGTGATCAATCTCATCTGGCAGAATTGGGGAAAGTTTACCTAAGGAGATATTTGTGACAGCTCTTGAAGGGTGAGTAGAATTTTGATAGATAGAAAAAGAAGATATTTACAAAGCAATAAAAGGAGCAATAGTATGGGGAAAGGAAAGTTTGGTTATGGAACACTTTTCCATGTGGCTGAAGTAGGTGCTTCTCAGGAAGAGAGGCCAGGTGTTCGAGCACACAAATGAGATTTCTGTACGGGGCCTCAGGTGCCACCCCTGATGCTGTTATATTGTAGGCAGATAAGTTAATTAGATACTTTGTAGGCAGTTAGACTGGGCCAGCGCATTAGGAGCCAACATGGAGGACAGTAGAGGAACCTATAGGGAAGAAAATGAAGACCCATTCACTGAAAGTCAGCATTGTAAAAGAAAAAATACCACACCCATGTGCTTTCCCTAAGGGTGAATAGCAGTGATTGATATTCTAAATAGGAATCAGTCACCTGGATGGGGGGCAAAGATCGTCCCAGAAAGATCCCTGACCCACCCCTTTCCACCGAAAATCCTTGTCCATTCCTTGTAGCTTGCTACTTGACTTGTGTCCCCACTGGGTCCCCATTTAATCAATATTACCTAAGCGACTATACTTGTCATAATCTCATGGGTTACTCATAGTTTTGTCCACTTTGTAATTTCTCATTGGATCAATATTACCTAAGGTACTATACTTGAAATCTTATTAGTTGACTATAGTCTTTTCCCACCTTGAACCCACCTCACCTCGTGGCTTTGCCCCATAAAACACCTTTGAGAAGTTCTATGTGCGGGCAACCCACTTCTCGGTCCCCCTTCTGTCTCTCTTAGGCAGAAGCTTTCTTTCTCTCAATAAATTTTTCCTACTCTTAACCTCCGATGTTTCTGGAATTCATTCTTTGATTTTAGAGAACACGAACTTGGGTTTCGGGTACCTAGCAGGTTTGGGAGTTACAACTCTTCCTCTATATCACTGTCATCTCTCTCCATTCTCCATCTACTCATCAATGCTTTATTCTTCAGTGCTCATGCTGAAGGCTTTGGAATATGCACTTAGACTAGAGGACCCAAGGAGGAGAAGAGACTGCTGCTTCCATCTTCATCTCGGGTGTTGGTAAACACAAAGGAGCTGCAGCTTCCACAGAGAAGACTAAGGTGTCATTCCTGCACCTAATGAAGAGAAGATATTCACACATCTCACATCAACTGTGCCGAGCAGTTTTCAGTCCTCTCATGTAATTCACACAAACTGCTCCATGCTGTACTGTGAAATCATTCTGAGTATAAGGATAAGAAAGCTCGGCCAGAGCTCTGGGCTTCCAGGCTCCTGCAACCCTGTCTCCACTCACAGCTGCAGTGAGGAGCAGGACCCAAACGGCTGAGACCAGAGACTGCTGAGTCCCCGGGCTCTGCAGGGAGGTAGTGTCCTTGCTGAGTCCTGAGGACCAAGATGGGCTGGGCGCTGCCCCTGTAGTTCTCCCAGAGGAACACGTCCTCTGGGAATGAGATGGGAATCCCAGTAGGATCTGTGAGTCACACTTCCTTCTTTCTTCCGTCCACCTCTCTGTCAGAAGGAAATGGCTTTTCTTTACTTCCCCATTGTCAGGTAAAAGGCTGAAGACCAAGACCAGACCAGGCCACAACAAGCCTTTATTAGGGGACTAGATCTGCCAGGCTGTCTCTGAACAAAGGAGAGACAAAAGCAATATGGCCAGAACAGCAAGTGCCTTTTATAGGGGCTTGTAGGAGTTGAGGTGGGATTGAGTGAGGTAGTGGCTAGGGACTGGAGGAGCCTGTGACATCACTGGTTGCCAGGAGGAGAGCGAGCATCAGGTTACTCTTGGTGGGAATAGGGGCATGTTGGAAAGAAGGTAGCTATTGTATACAGCAGCCACCCTAAACTGGAGGGAAATCTATCACCCATCACATTCTTTTTCTGTAATAATAATACACAACTCATCCTGGCATTATAAATAAAGAGGAGAGTTTTTTTGGGTTTTTTTTTGAGACAGGGTCTCACCATGTAGTGCAGGCTGGCCTTGAACTCACCATGTAGCCCAGGTTGGCCTTAGGTGGCAATCCTCCTGTTGGGGGGAAATATGAAATGTTGTATCTCCCAACCTGTTAACTATGATATACCAAGTTCTTGTTCTCTAGAAATTGAAGAATGAGTCCTAGGAACACGGAGTTTAAAAGTAGGAAGATATGTATTGATAGGAAAACTTCTGATGGGCAGGAGGGGTCCCGAGCGGGTGGACAAAGACCTCACTTTACAGAGGAGTTTTATAGGGTGAAACCCACATGGCTACAACGTGGGCCACAGCCATGAGCACCCAATAAGGTTACAAGGACAGTCACTTGGGTAACGGCATCCAATTGGGAAGCAAGTCACATAGCAAGCATACAAGGATTTTCAGGAAGGGTGGGTCAGGCATATTTCCTGGAGAGGCTGGGTTAAAACCTTGACCCCCCACCCAGGTGACTGACACCTATTTAGAATGTCAGTCACTGCTGTTCATCCTAATGGGTGTGTAGTTTCTCTCCTTTACAATGCTGGCCTTCAGTGAGTGTGTCTTCACTGTCCTTCATGCTGGCTCCTTGTGGGCCGCCCTGTCTACCTGCCTACCGGAGATCTAATGAACTCACCCATCCACAGTACTCACACTGAGGAAGCTGGAAATAAATAATCTTCTTCCCTTCCTGATCATTTCAGCTTCTGCTCCCAGAGACCTGGAGTGGTGTGCAAGGCCATCTCTCCTAAGACAGCAGGGCTGGGGTGGACGGGAGTGGGGCTCCCCGCAGGCAGGGCCCGGAAGGCACCAGACAGCTTTCTGGTTTTTCATTTTTATTTTTATGAGTTCATGCTTGCAGGATGTACTCATTCTTGCTTGAGTACATCATGCTTGCAGGACATGATGACCACATTCCTTGTGGGAAGTTAGACACGTACCAAACACATATTAATTCTTTTTTCACACACACCCCCCCCCATATCTTGGTTCCCTTCTCTTTTATTTTGTGTTTGTTTTTTGGTACTGGGGATAGAACTCAGGGTCTTGCCCTTGAGAGGCAGGCAGCGGAACCACTGAGCTAAATCCCTGCCCCTCCCTTCTCTTTTGCAGAAGGGCTATCTCCCTACTTCCTGTTATCTATGTTTTTTATTTTGCTCTTTCTTTATATTTTTGGTTTCTCATATAAGGGAATCCATGCAATATTTAAGCTTGTGTCTCTGATTCATTTCACTTAACATTGTGTTCTCAAGGTGCATCCATTTTCCTACAAATGACTCAAGTTTATCCTTCTTTATGGCAAAGTGGTACTCCTTTGTGTGTAAATACCATATTTTCTTTATCCATTCATCTGTTAGTCAACAAATATGCTGCTTCCAAGATTTAACTATTATGAATTGTGCTGCTACAAACATGGGTGTGTATGGGTCCCTGTAATAGGATGATTTTGACTCTTTCAGGAAGATGCCTAGAGGAGGACTAGCTGGGTTGAGTGGAATTTCCAGATTCAGTGTTTTAAAGAATCTTCATACTGATTCCATAGTGGTTGTACCAGTTTACTCTAAACTAGTGTTTTAAAACTCCTTTCACGGGTTTGGGGTCCCAAGGGGCTCCCTCACTTCATCATTGTGGGCAGCCCCTCGGAGGGGCTTCTCCCTGCTGTAACTGGGTGGCATCACTGGTTTACGGTGCTTATTTGGGGTCCCTTCCCCCAGGGCTTTCCTCTTGTCTGGGTTCTGGGCTGCATTTTCTCTTCCTGGATCCTTCATCATTGGTTTTCCAGATTTATCTGCTCAATTTTTGCAAGCTTCCTGAGAAACTGTATCTGGAAGTCTATAAACCTAAGTATCTTCATCCTCTCTGGATATCTAAAGCATTTTTATTCTTTCTACATCTGGGTAGCTGGGCTATGTACAGAATTACAGAAGGTGATCATCTTCCTTTAGAATTGAGAAGACATGTTTTCTGGACTTCCATTTTCCACTGCCTAAAAGAGTCTAAAGCTATTCTTTTGGGGGGTTGGGAGGATGTTTTATTGATTTTGTTAATTTTTGGAATGGAAAATATGTGCATGCTACAAAATTCAGACGTGACAAAAATTCAGATGTCATGGAGAAAAGTAAGTCTTCCTCATGCTCCTTTTCCACCCTCCAGCTTCTTGGGATGTCTCACTTCCGGAGATACTCTCTGTACATTACATCTGGGCTACACACATCTCGGTCTACCACCAGTTACATCAGTCTAAATTCTCTGGTTTGGACGGGGATGTGTGTGGGTGTGGTGGGTGTGTATGTGTTTATGCATTCTCCTCTGCGGGCATCTTTTGTTAAGATACTGGGTACAAGAGAGGTAATAGTTTTAATGGAACTGTTCATGTTAGCCTAGGTCCTGTGTTCTTGACATAGCAACCCCTCCCTGTAATATGTCATCGGCACTGGGGATCCATCAAAGAAAGGAGTGGTTCGGTTATTTCACAACAGCGTATGCTCACTGCAGAGTGTCTGTCTGTCTGCACCACTCACAGAGGGAGTCCAGCACGTCCGAAGTTTCGTTCCACCCTCAGCTTGGCCTTTCCATTCTCAGCACCTGCCCGCTGTCCTGTCCCAAGCCTTGTCATCCCTGGACTCTCTCTGTCAGGTTGTCCACCCCTTCCAGTGGCTCCTTGGAAAGGCGAGTGAGAGGTGAGCTCTTGGTCAGGTATAGAGGTTCACCTTCCTACTTGAGAAACTTCAAAACTGTATTTGGGAAAGAATTTTCATTCAGAATTTGAAGGCCTTTCTTCAATACTGAATTTGAGTAGTCTGCATTTATTCCCTCTGTTAGTTCTTTGGGTGTGACCAGTCTTTATTCTCCAGAAAGTATAGAATCCACTCTATTCCAGTGTTGTGGAATTTCAAATGCTGTACCCTGAGGTGGGTCTATTTTCAGCCATGATGGAGGCAGTCAATGAACCCTTTTAACCTAAAAATTTCAGTTCTTTAGACTTTTCTTAAGGTTTTTTTTTTTTGTGCTTTTTTTTTGAGACAGGGTCTCATTTTGTAATTCAGGCTGGCCTTGAGCTTGCTATGTAGCCCAGGCTGGCCTCAAACTCAAGGTTATCCTCCTGCCTCAGCCTCCCAAGTGCTGGGATTACAGGCATGCACCACCACATCCAAGTTTGTCTTGAATTATTTCATTGTTGATTGCTTCTTTTCTTTCTTCTTTCTTCCTTTTCTTGAACACCTGTTTTTTTAGATTTTGAAGTCTCTGGTTTAGTCCTCTATTTTAAAACTTTTTCTCTTCATCTCTCATTGATTTATTACTTATTCTACTATCTATCTACATTTTTATTCCAATTGATCAGATGAGTTTTTCATTTTTACTATGAAATTTCTAATTCCCAAAAGCTCTTTTTATTGTCTGACTATGTTTATAACAGATTCCTGTCGTTTCGTGTGTGTGCAATAATAATGCCTCCTTTTTTCTCAAAGGAGATTGATGACAGTATTTTGTGGAAAAAGGTGTTTTTTTGCTTTTGTTTGCTGTAAACTGAGAAATTTTTGTTTAGATGTTTGGGATGATTCCTATGAAAAGCTTCTCTCACATGCATACAAGAAGCGATTAAGAGCAGGTGGATTAAAAAGCTGATTGGAAACTCTAAGCCCACAAGTGTAGTGTGTGGACTCCATTAGCCTCTATCAAGGAAGCAACTTCTATAATTGTCAGAGATTTGTTCTAAAGGTTAGACCTAAATAAATGTGGGAAGGGAGGGCAGGGATGGGAGGGAAAGCAAAGAGAATCAGGATATGTTATGTACATGTACCAACTTCCCATGATGAATGCAATCATTACGTACTGCAAACCTGGAAGAGTAAAAACTAAAAATTAAAACTAGATAAATAAAAAGAAATTGTAGGAGGCACTGGGGAGGTGAAGAAGTGGGAGAGGAGATGAGGACTCCCTAATGAGTCCTTTCTGAGCACTGATGTGGGTGGACCAGTTGGGGTTTCTAGGGAAATCTGAGGCTCCCATGTCCAGAGTGGGGTGGCAGAGTGGGTGCCAGGACCCCAGGACAGTGCTGTGGGAAGCAAGACCTTTGTGCTGTCCTGTAGGTTCGACCCCGGGGCCCTCAGTGGGGCCTGGGAATGGTGTTGGGCACCAGGGAAAAAGGGCCCAGTGTGGAGTTGTGCAGAGGGTGAGAGATGCTAGCGTCTGCCAGGCAGCACTGCGCAGTCCGCTTCCCTGCATATTAAACTGCAGTTCTTATCTTTTGTTTTTTAAGACAAAGTCTTGCTCTATATTCCAGGGGGCCTTGAAATCACTATGTAGCCTAGGCTGGCCTGCCTCAGCCGCCACCACACTGGGCCTCCGGGTCTCCTCCGTGTTGTAGCTGGGATCATCCCACTGACGGAGACAGCAGGGCTATCTATTCTTGAGTGCTGGGCAGCCCTGGACTTGTACCTGGGTGAGTGCTTGGCTTGCTCACTGCTTAAGATTAATTTGTTTTTCTGTTCTGCTGAGTTAAACTCCTCCTTATATATTTTCTAGCTGATAAAATTTTATAGCTATCACTGTATCTATTATTCTTCCTTAGTTTATATCCTTAAAAATCATTTATGGTCTTTTTAATGTGGCCCTTAAAGAGCAAACCGAAATATATGCATACATTCCATGTGCTGTCTTTGGCTGGGAGTTCGCATAAACTCATTCCTCTGGAAATAAAAGTGATTGTATGTTTTTAAAATGTTTCCATAGCCCACGGCAGGAGTATCCAGATGGACAGCGGCTTCCACAGCACCTGGAATTTCTTTTACTCTCTTCTTTCTGAAATGCTAACCTAGCCAGATCTGCACTGGCCAAGTCACAAAGACAAAGGTGTTTTGAGGTCAGAATTCACTCCAGAATCTCACTTATTTCTGTATTTCAAAGGTATATCTTTTTTTGTTTTGTTTTTTGGTACCGGGGATCGAACTTGGGTCCTTGCACTTGCAAGGCAGGCGGCAGAACCACTGCGCTAAATTCCCGGCTCTTCAAAGGTATATTTTGAAAGACTATAGCATCTCAGGCACTATTGTGGATGAAGAGGACCAGCAACTACAAACTGCAAATCTGCTCCTATAAGGTTTGGCCTTGGGTTCAATGCCCCCTACCCCCCCCCCCAAATGGATCACTATGTGCGAAGAAAAGCTAAAGCAGGATAAGAGGATCAAGGATGGGATTTAACTATTTCAAAAAGAGTGAACAGGGAAAGCCTTTTTCGAAGGCCATTTTAAAAAAAAAGCAGTATTTAAGGTCTTTATTAACAGGCATTTGCAGTTTGTTGACCTTTTTGGAAAAAAACTAAAGTGGAAATTTTTATTATAATTTAAAGATCAAGTTCTTAAAAGTATGAACATGGTCAGACATGAAACGATTTAAAACTCTTTGGGAATGTCACCCCCGCCCCCGCAGCTGGCCATCAGGGCCTCGCGCATGCGCCCTCCCTGAGCTCGCGGGAGGCCCAGGAAGGTGGCTTCCGGCAAGGACCGGAAGTGGGGAGAGGCCATGGGCAGATGTGCTGGGGCTGTGGGTCCGAGGGGCAAGGCCGTCCGCGGTCCCTGCGGTAAATGGCATGGCGGGGCAGTGGCGGGGACGGGCTGGTGGCTCTCAGGCTCACCCGTGCGCCGCAGGAGGCAGGTAGGGGACCCGGTTCCCCAGGACCACGCCAGGCCGGAGGAGCCCGCGGGTCTGCGGAAGCCGGCGGGCCTGACTCCAGTTCCCCGCAGCCTCTGCGCTCCACGCGGCCAGCGCTGAGCAGGCTATGGCCGCGGCCCCCGGCGATGCCCTTTTGCCTCGGCAGAGGGCCGATGTGGTTTCTCTAGATCCCCTCGGCGTGTGCTCAGAGGCACGGCCCGTCCAGGGAGCCTGGCTCTGGGGCGCCGCGGCCTGGCCTCGCGCTTAGGTGGGCCTGGTGGGAAGGGCTGGGTCCTGGGCTGCGGCCTGCAAGGGCGATCGCCCTGCTCCTCCCTTCTCTCTGCTTCCTGGGCACCGTGATGTGAGCAGCTTCCCCTCTGTGGACAGAGGTGAGAGCCAAAATGAACTTCTCTAAGTGGCAGGCATTGGGTATTGTGCCTCAGCGACGAGGACGGGGTACGTGATCTAAGAATAACGGACCGGCACACTTTTAAAACGAACACCCGGCTGCGGGTGTCACGCGTGACTTGTGAAGTGTCCCTTGAAGAGGGGCCTCCTGGATGGCCCAGCAGCTGAGAGCCCCACTGTGACAGAAACAGAAGAAGGGCTGGTCGCTAGCAGACCCAGGAACCAGAGAGGCCAGGACCAGGCTGCAACTCAAAGGTCTCCTCGGACTAAACTGAGGGGAGAGGCCGAGAAACCTTGAGAAAGAAAGAGTGAGCGCTTCCGGGAACAAAGGACAGCATGTAGGCGTGCGCACACACACACACGCACACACAGGGACTTCCTTCAGTTGTGAAGCATGCCGGCCAAAACTCTATCACCAGACTAACAGGACGAAGATGCTCCTGGTGTGAGCTCAGCAATTTGGGAGGTTAAGTGAAGAAAAGAAACACCTGTGATGGAAACAAAGCAAAACACAAGGAGATGGAAATCATGAGGAAAACAGAAGGAACTTGGATAGTTTCAGGAGTCAGAACATAACAAGAGTTAGAATTCCATAAAGGAAAAGGAAAAAGAATATGCAGAGAGTAACAAATAGAAAATAAAATTTCCTGTGCTGATGAAAGACTACAGATTCACGAGGTTCACTGTCTTAGACAGGATTAATTTGAAAAGCTATGACTTAGTTATATTTTTGCATTACAAAAATAAAAGAAAGCTCTCTATAAAAAAACCAAAAACAAACCTTAAACAAACTAGCACCAGACTTTCCCTCTATAAGGTTAGAAACCAGAGTGCAGCACAGCAGTGACAGGAGTGTTGAGGGGACGACAGTGTGACTGAGAAATTCCTTCTCCAGCACCTGTGGGAGCAGATGAGCACACTGAGCCTGGGAGGATTCAGAAGGATAGTGATGCACCGTCACGTAGGAACTAGGAACTAGTCTAACAAATGAAAATTAAATCATGAGAGCTTTCGGTCAAGAGAAAAGCAAAGGAGGGAAAACAGTGGGAAATGGTGAGTCTCAGAGGGTTCAAAACCTAAAGTAATTTGTAATATGATCAGGAAATCAGGACTTTCTAAAAAGAACTGTTTAGCAGTGCATGTTTGCAGTGCATAATGAACACATCCATCGTGAGGAGCTGGTGCGTGACACACAGCACCCTAGTCCTTTTCACATCCCCTTCCTCTCCACCCTCCCCTCCCTCCATCTCTGGGTCCTCTTCCCCTTTGCAAAAGATTTATCTCCCTATTTGCTATTACCTGTCTTTTACTTAGCTTTTAAAATGATTTATGCTTTGGTTTTTTGATATGAGAAACCACATGGCATTTAACCTGTGTCAAGAAATCAAGACTTCCGAAACGGAAGAGAGAAACTGAGAGAGAACTGCCAATAGTAACCTAAACCTAAAAGTCGAAGAAATGTCAGAGGTAGATGAAGTTGTGGATGGGTGGGGTGCTGAAGTGGGAGAGAAATGTGCTAACAATTTGACTCAGAATGGACGGAGCAGGAGTTTGAAGAGTCGAAGTGATGGATATAAAATATTCTAAAAATTTCATGTTCTTATGGAGTAGCCAAATAAAGAAACTTTACAGAAGAGATGACTGTTACTATATGTTAATATAAAAATAGATAAATGCAGCTTATGTTTGTTAGAAATAAGTTAAAAATAGTGTTATGGTGTCCCCCAAGCCTCATGTGGTCATAGGCTATTTTGGAGTTGGCTGAATCTAGAGTATGTGATTGATTCATGATGAGGCCTAGGGCTGAGGGCACTAGGATTAAAGGCATAAGTGCTGCCCACCCTAAGTAGTCTGAATAAGCTAAAAGAGACAGACACTGTTAAGGTCTCTTGTTGCTTTGCTACTGTCCTCCATAAACTGTTGCCATGCTGCCACCCTGCCTTGGAGCAAGCCAGTTATGGATTGAAACCTCTACAAACTATAAGATCAATAAACCTTTCCCTCTTTAACTTCAGTGTTGGGTATTTTTGTCTCAGCAATGAGAGAAAAGTAACTAACACAAATAGTAAAACTTGTGTGGAGGACAGCTTATCAGGATGGAAGAAAGAAGGGAATGAAAAGGTAATTGCCGATGTCAGTCAAATTAAGTTTACGGAATTTAGGGACAAAAAATAAAGTGAGTAAACATGAAAAGCTAAACTCATAAAAAGTGATCACTTGAAACTATGAGGAATCACTGACTCTTTGATGAAAAGACAAGAAATTGTCATTTTTAGTGGGGAAAAAAATCTAATATTTCAAATGAAATTGAGAAGTAAACCTGAAAATAAATTATACCAAGCCGGGGATTTAGCTCAGTGGTTCCACCACCTGCCTTGCAAGCGTAAGGTCCCAAGTTTGATCCCCGTTACCAAAAAAAAAAAAAAAAAAAAACAAATAAATTATACCAGGCATATGAGAAACCTGAAATAAGCAGCTATGGAAAAATTATAACAAGAACAAGTAGAAATTCTGGGCCAAAATATTAAGCCAGGTAATTATAAAAAGTATATGCACTAAACAATATTTTAATGAAATATACAAAATGAAAAGTAGAATGTAATGTAAAAATTAATATTTTTTACAGAACAAGGACATAGATTAAATACAAAAGAGACTTAAATAATATATGTAAGACACTTATGTTTTAGACAGATTCTGTTACTCAACAGTGATTACATATCCTATTCTTACATACTTGAAGCATTTGTAAAATTTGTAAATATTGATTACTTACTTTATAAAATATTTTAAAAAAGATTTTTTGTAGACTACGATCTCTAATTACTATTATCCAAACCTTAGCTACTTTTATACAAGTACCATATGCTGATTGTGCCACTGGAGGCAGCTCCACTAACTACTTTTAAATCAGAAAAAACTCCCTAAACAATTTGATTTTTAAAAAAGAACTCATATTACAGATTACTAATTATTTGAAATTATTGACAGAGTACACCTCCTGGCTGGTAAAGCTGCTCTTATGGGATGAATTAAAGACATGAAATATTTTAATTTCATTAAAAAATAAAGTGCCTCAGTTTGTGTTACCCCCCAAACAGAAGCAAGACAAGGTTTTGGGGGCAGAGATTTTATTAGGCAGAAAGTAGGGCCATGGTAGGGTGGAGACAAGAGGAAAGAGGGGAGAGGACAGAGATAATGAGGCTTGTGTTGCTGTCCTTAGTGATGGGCTCATGTCCACAGTGGCCCGGCAGGTGTACAGGAAATGCCCCTCCCTCCTGGGATTCTCCACAGGAAGGAAACAGCTCTATTTCAACTTGAAATGAAGTCAGATGTGAACAAGGCAAATGTGAAAAAGAACAATGAGTGTGTCATTATTTTATCAGTAAAATTCATAAACCAGATTAAAGATTGTTTACAAGTTTAGGCTGTTAATTTGTTAACAGGATCCAAGCTTCCTTTGCCCTCACTTCTCCTTCTGAGCTGTCTCGATTGTCGCCAGCCTTGGTTTCTGACCTCTTACTACACCACACTCCTTTGTATCTGCACACCTTTGCTTATGCTGGGTTCCCTTGCTTGTAATCACGACTTTAATTCTCTCTCCATATATCCAAATCTCTCCATCCATAAATACACAGTTCAAGTCCTACCTTCCTGAGGCTATTTACTGAATAGTTCCCTCATCACTGATGCTCTAACATGTCTCTAGTGTGTAATTCAGAACATATTGATATAACATATGTATATATTTCATACATATTCCTTTGACTCAGAAATATTTCACATCTACCATTATTCATAGTTCATAAAAAGTAAATTAATCTTGGTATTTTTTAATAATCCATGAGCACAATTTTACTAAGTTTTTTATTTTTACAAGGGCTCGAGTAAGAGTTTGCCTTAAGTCTCAGAAGAGACTTTGGAATTGAACTTTTCAGCAACACTGGAACTATTAAGATTTGGACAACTCTTAGAGATGGAATAAATGCATTTTGCATAAAGGGATGCCCCTGGGGCCAGAGGCAAAAACAATTGGTATACGAGTTGCTAGTGATTGGTTTAAACACATAAGGAACTCTAAAAATTCAATACAAAAATGAAAACAATCATCCAATTTAAAAATAGGCAATAGACCTAATAGAAAATTTTTAGCATAAGATATACAATAGCCAACAAGTATATGAAAAAATTGTTCAACATCACTAATCATCAAGGAAATGTAAATGAAATATCACTTCACTATACTTAGAATATGTATTACTAAAATCACAAAAGATAACAAGTGCTGGAAAGAATGTAGAGGAAAAGGGAACCCTTGCACACTATTGGTAGGAATGTAAATTAGTACAGCCAACACAGAAGACAGTATGGAGTTTCCTTAAAAAAATAAAATTAGAACTACCTCATGATCCACTCATGACATATACACTCAGTATATATCATACTATGTCAACTTCAACATCTGAAGAAATGCCTAGCAGATTAGTGGAACACAGTTCTGGGTGTGTCTATAGATAATTGACATGCAGCCCAGCAACTGAGGGGAAGACCCACCTGGATGTGGCTGGCACCAACCGATAGGGTAGCCTGGACAAGATAAAAGGGGAAAGAAGAAGGAAATGTTCGCATTTTGGAAGAGCTCTAGTCTTTTCCATCACCTTTGGACATCAATCTCCACCTTCTTCAACCTTCCACAACAGACTCACACAGGTGACTCTCCAGGGAGTTTCCAGGCCTGTGACCTTGGGCTGGTGCTGCATTCTTGACCTGTCTTGTTCTGCAGGTTCTCTCTTCTTTGGCTGAGTAGCTCCTGGATCTTCTGGCTCTCCAGGGGACAGATGACTGTTGTGGACTCTCCTCCCTCTGATCCTGTGAGCCACCTAATAAATCTCCTTGGATAATTAGACATCTATTTTCTAATGATTTAGTTCCTCTAGAGAACTTTAATACAATATGTAAAGGAAATTAAATCAGTATGTTGAAGAGGTATCTGCACTCTTATGCTTTTTGCAGTACTTTTCACTATAGCCAATAAACCAACCTTCATGGCCAACAATTTAAGGATGGATAAAAAAACATGAAAATTATATACATGTATAATGTGCATATATTTATAGTGGAATATTCTTCAGCCCTATATAAAGATGAAATCTTGTCATTGACAACATGTTGATTGAAATAATCCAGATACAGAAAGACATATACAGCATAATCACACTTGTGCAGAATCTAAAATGTCAGTCTCTTTGGAGCTGAGAGTACAGCAGGTTTACCAGGCCTGGAGAAAGTAGGGAGGGAGTGATGTGGAAAGGTTGGTCAATGCACACTGGTTTGCAGGTAGATAGGAGAAATAAACTCTGCTCTTCTATTGCATAGTAGGGCAATTGTGAGTAATAATAACACGATGTACATTTCAGAAAATCCAAAAGACAAGATAGTGAATATTTTCACCACAATAATAGTGAATGTTTGAGAAAATTCTCAAATATGCTTACCTTAATTTGAGCATTACTCAATGTATGTATGTATTGAAATATCACAGGGTAACTCATAAATATGTATAATTTTTATGAGTCAATTAAAAAAAATTGTGTGAGGAGATGCTTTGAATAAGGTATATATGCTGTCCTTCATCAAGTGTTAAAGTTTTTACATCAACTGATGATTTTTGCCAGAACCAATCATTACTTAAATGACTGAAAAATGATTGCTACTAAGTTAATCTTATTTTCTCAAAGTCTGCTGAACTTTGAAGTGAGTATAAATCACTAGGGCTGTATGATGCCATTTGTACCTGTCTCTGCCTCCTGGGATCCTGTTTATCATTTTGTATCACCTCCAGAAAGCTTAGCTCAAATTTGCAGCAGAAAGATAAATTCTCAGAGACTGTGAGAGATCTCTGGCCTCGGCTGATGATATTACACATGCTGACTTTGTCTCTATGTCTGCCATATTGGAGTGCTAGAGTCGCTGGTGAAGTTAGTGATCTTGTCCCTGGTCTTGTTCTAAGAACCCATGAGGTTCCCTTTTTTTCTGGACACAACATCTACACCTTCAATTTTGAAGCCAAATTTGTACTCTTGACCCTAGCACCCCAAATGTTCTCTGGAATCATTTCCAGGGTAGGGGTTGTTCATAATTACTTTGAGCAGGATGTATAACTGAGAGGATCTATAGCTGGTGCAACACTGGCTGGCCTCTTAGAATTTCTTCTTGAAGGTGATCTCATCCTTGGCCTTGGTTTGATTCTAAAGCCTCCTTAAATTCTTGTCTTTTCTGGAATTGGTGCCTGGCTCTTTGATTCTGAAACCACATCTCGATTCTTGACTCTTTGGTGTTGATACCCAAAGCAAGTTTTGCTTGGTAGCATAGAGCAGGTAAGGTTTTTGGTTAAAGGTATTGATGGGAAGTTTCAGTTGCTCTTCTGTGAATTTGATGTGACTATGTCTACAATTTATGGCACTGACTTGTTTGTTCTGATGACCAAGAATCCACCTCACGGACTGAACCTACCACTTCTGGAGAGTACTTTGTAGAGTCTCCCTCAGTTATGTTATGATTTATCTAATATTTTTGTCATGATTAGACAGCCCTGTAAACTTTGGGATAAAGAGCACAGAGGTTAAGTGCTGCTTTCATCACAGTATATCAAAGATATATACAATCGACTTAACTTAAACACTGATGTTGACCTTAATTTGTCAGGCTTCTTCATTGTAATCACTCTTTGTTCTCTTTCTTTCTTATTATAACATTTGTAAGGAACTTACTGCACAGATGTACCTAACGAAGGGAGAGTTAGCCTGTACTACCTTGAGGGCAGGATAGCCTTATAAATTATTTTGAATCCTGTAATAGAAATTGGCCTCTTCTCTGCCCATTTATTATATAAATATAAATGTAAATATATATACATATATATGCACACATATGTATGTATACACATATGTATGTATATATACATATATATATACATACATATATCTATATCTGTATATATAGATACAAGGCCAGTTCATACTGGCCTTGAACTCACTATACAGCTCAAGCTTGCTTTGTACTTTGGTGCTCCTCTTGTCTGAGCCTCACAAGTGCTGGGATTATAGCCCTGTGCCATCATCCTGGCTGAAATTACAGATGAAATGTCTATTGCCTAATGGGGCAACACTCCACAACTTATATTGCTGTCTATGTAAAGCTGGCCTCATCGCTCTCTATCTCAGATGTCAACCTAAGCATGGTATGTCAAGAACAAACAAAAGACATCATCCCTAAAATTTTGGAAAGATATTTTATCAGTGTTTCTTAGAAAATACCAAAGAGTTACTCAAGAGGCAGAGGCAGAAGGGTACCAAGTTCCAGGCCAGCCTGGACAACTTAGAGGGACTATCTCAACCTAACAAATGAAAGTGGTTGGGATATAGTTCACAAGAAACAGAACAAACTAAAATACACCACGGATGTCTTTCAGTCATAATCCAGTTCCCTCTCACTCTCTTTCCCGCTCATCTTGCAGCACACACAGCTCCAGAATGCTTATCCTCAGAATTCCCCAAATGCTTCCAAAGTCCAGCCTGGACTGATTCACTTTTCTTCCTCCCCTTTCCTTTAAGAAGCCACTGTCTTTTCCAATGCAAAGCAATGTAGCCCCTTTTCATGCTTCTCTCACCTGGTCCCCTGAACTGTGGTATAAAGCCCAGGCATTTAAAAGGTCAAAGAGAATTAACTGTTTGGAATAGAAAGGAAAAGAAAGAGGATGCAAAAATATCTTTTTATTTTTTCTGCGACAAAGGAAACTGTAAAATAGAAAAAATTAAAATATGTGTGTAACAGCTAAGCCTAATTGGCTTATGAAATGTCCAGGGAGTTAGCAAAGCACACTCCTGGATGCGGGTGGCTGGACATGGAGGCATGGATTTGGTGTTGGGTCTGGTCCCCAGCCTTTTCCTCCCTGGGGCTGTTCCCATGCCCTGCTCTCTGGCCACTGTGAGTAAAGCAGCTGTGCTCCGCCAGCCTCGCTGCCCAGTTTCTGCCCTGGAGCCAGCTGATCATGGACTTTAGCCCCTGAAATCATGTATCTTAGTTACTTTTGTTGCTGAGACAAAATAATTGACACCCACAGTCAAAGGGAGGACAGTTTATTTAGCTCATAGTTTGTAGAGGTTTCAGTCCATAATTGGCTGGCTCCAAGGCTGGGCGACAGAGAGGCAACAGTTTGTGGCCAACAGACAGTAGCAAAAGCAACAAGGGAGCAAGGGAGGGGCCCTAAACAGAGTCTTTCTGCCCCTTTTATCTTATGCAGACTACTTAGGGCAGGTAGCACTCACAACCTTAGTCCTAGTGCCCTTGAGCCTAGCATTACACCATGAATCAAGTCCAAAAAAAGCCCCACCTGCAGCAGTATGAGGCTTTGGGGATACATCTAAACACGAGACATAACACTGAGAGCCAAATCAAACTTCTAAATTGTGAGCATGAGGTATTGTCCAACAGTGAGAAAGCCTATTAATCCAGCATAATTATGATAATTATGACATACATCCAAATACTTAGTTTCATTTACCAATTTTTGTGTATGCTCACTACTCAACTGGCAAAACAAATATGGAAAAATAGCTAAAATTACAATACCTGCTTTCTTTGAATATAAGGAAAGTATGTTGAGACTTAAGTCTAATTTTAGAAAGAAATTGATGATCAATTGATTCTGATCAAAAAGTAGTAATTTACGTTGTAGCTTGAAGTACTTACACATGGATGATAGGCACAACTAAGCATGTGGTTTGAATCCTGTCTTTGTTCTCTAAACTTGATCATAAAATACTAATTTTGATTGTAAAATAATACTAAAATTCTGCATCAACAGAATATTCAGTTGAGCTGTTTTTTGGAATCTGAATATTTCTTTTAGTAATTAATTATTTTATTACTTTTCAAAAAATGAGACAATTAAGAAATTTATGTTAAAATGGTCTTAAAATTTTAATTAGGAAAATTCCTGAGATATTGAAACTTTTTTTTTGGTACCAGGGATCGAACTCTGGACCTTGTGCCTGCAACACAGGTGGTGGAACCACCGAGCTAAATCCCTGGCCCAGATACTGAAACATTTTATCAGAACACTGAAAGAGCAGGGAAAGGTCAGAAGGGCAAAAGTAGGTAATAGCCATATCAGTCAATGTATTTACTTTCCACTCTCATGGATATACTTTATTGCCAATATATCCTTTTGAATAACATGTAGTTATTACCAAGTCAGAAAATGTTATACACCTGGCTTAAATAGAATCCAAAATGAGTTTTTAAGATAGGAATAATTTTTGAATTATGTTGCAGTCTGTATAATCATTTGAAAAATGTCTGTGTTTTAAGTGAAGATAAATCAATAGCTGCAAATATTTTGGGTCCAAAATATGAAAATGAGGGCAGGCTGGAGTTGCCACGGTTGGGGGTGGTGGCTGTGGCCCCATGCCTGCCTTGGCTGTCGCAGCCTCCATGGGCTCCTGGTCAGGAGAGGAAACAGGGTCAGGAAGCAAAGAAATCTGGATCAAAGCAAAAGCGTCCAGGGGCTGTGCAGTGGGAGGATGCTCAGCCGCCCCTACATCCCTACAACAAAATTTATGGGAGAGGGAGAAGGCTGTCTTCATGCCGGAGATGTTCATACCCAGGTGGACTCAGCACCTGCAGGATATGTTGCAAATCCAAGCTCTCAAGGTCATGTGTGGGCAGCCGCACTTGTGGATGTGGACAGAGCCGTTTCTGGAGCCTCCCACATGAAGCAAGGCCCCCTGTCCACGCTGTCATGGAGCCTGCAGAACATGGAAGTAGCTCCTTCTCAGAATTCTGCTGTCTGTTCAAGTGACTGGAAAAAGTCTTCCATATATTTTGGCTCTGGCTGTCACACTTGTTATGTAGCACATAGCAGGGATTTCTCTTGGAACTGGACAGCTAGCTAATGGCTTTTATGTATGCAAACAGAAGCACTGCAAATCAGCTTTTCCTAAGAGAAGGTTCCTCAAAGATTCAGGGCGCTTGGGTACTGGTATTCTTAGTGAGAGATTCTGTTCTTTTATGTGATAGCTTTCATTTTCAGTCACTTTATCACAGCTGAATTTTCATGAATCCTACAATGGATCATTTGGGCTTCTAGGAAGTACTTTGGATTGTTGGAATTATAAACTATGTTCTGGAAAAAAAATATAAGGAGCTTGTATATGTGAAATGGAGAAAGAATTAAGTAGTTAGTATCTTTAATGGTCAAGTGAGATGAACTTTCACCAAAAATTGTGTATGGTGGATTCAAACAAGCTTCTTAAAGAGGAAGTACAAATGGCCAATAAGGACAAGAGAAAATGCTCAGCATCTTTGGTCACTACAGGAATGTGAACGAGAACAGCACTGAGGTCCCTCTGACCCCAGAAAGCATGGCTGTCATCTGGAGGTCCAAGAACAACGAATGCTGGGGAATATGTACAGGAAGAGGAACCCTCTACATTGCTGGTGGGACTGTAAACTAGTGCAGCCACTGTGGAAATCAGAGGTTCCACAGAAGAGATTAAAAAAGATAGAAACAGAAATCTCATCTCTCCCAGCTATCTCTCTTCTGGGTGTCTTCCTGAAGGAGTAAAGTCATCGCATTATGGTGATCTATGCACGCCATGTTTACAGCAACACAACTCACAATGGCTAAATTATGGAAGAGGGAGGGGTAAAGGAAATATGGTATGTTATATAACTCAGCCATAAAGAAGGGTAAATTTGAGTCATTTATAGGAAAATGGATGGATCTTCAGACCATAATGCTAAGTGAAATAAATCAGACACAGAAGGATAAATGTCCCATGGTTTCTCATATGGACAAACCCCAAATATAAATAATTTATGAGCAAAATAAAAGAGAGAGGTTAGGAAACAGGAGAGTACACTTTGCAGAGATGGGAAAGGATCCGGGGAAGGGGGAGAGAGGAGGAGAAGTAAAAATGATCAAGGTGCAATATGTATACGTATCATTTCCTAAGAAGAATTTAGTTTAATTATTATGTATCACACATATGTGCCAACAATAAAAGAAGTAGACACTCAGAGAAATTGGAGTGTTGGAGAGAGAGAGAGAGCAACAGATAGAGCAAACTGGCATTTCTTTTAGGTGATATTTACAAAGAAATTATTGAAAGGCCAAGTACAGGTCTCCTGAACATTCATTTGGATATTTAGAAGAAACTCTTTTTGTTTGGTACCGGGGATCGAACTCAGGACCTTGCACTTGCCAGGCAGGCACTGGAACCACTGAGCTAAATCCCGGCCCTAGAAAACACTTTTGAGTTATGTTGTTATTCTTTACCAAGCACTTTTTCTGAAATATATTTATTCTGTGAAATAAAGATATACACAATAATAACAGGAGTTTTAAACTCAGCCTATTTATTATCTGACTGTTTGGTGCAGCTCATTACCTTTTTCTTGTATTCAAGCCTTAACAGCTAGGTATCATGGAGAATTATTTGTCTGATTCTTTTGCTTTAGGAAATAATTTAAAGTAGACCTCAGGATTAAACCTTTGGAAAAAACACTAAATTATTCAATTCTTACTTGTGCAGCTCACTTTTTCTATCACAACATTAACAATATTTCTTAACATATATGGATAGTGCTTTATGTTTACCTGTGAATAATTTTTGCCAGAAAAATTAATATTGTTTCATCAGCTTGCTAGGATGATACATTCTCATCTAAGCATCACTACAAAATATCACTAAGGCTGGGGATTTAGCTCAGTGGTCCTGCCACCTGCCTCGCAAGTACAAGGTCCCAAGTTCGATTCCCAGTGCCAAAAAAAAAAAAAAAAAAAAATCACTGACTTTGAGAAAATTCTGTTACCTTCACATCAGTTGTCAGATGACGAAAAGACCAGTATTATAGAGCCACCCTTAACTCCTTTAGTGTATTAATAACTTCTGAAGACATATACAGAATATGAAGTTGTGCTGTAAATTATGGCCATTACTCCAGACGTGACAATGCATAAGCTAGAAATCAATATAAGCACATTTATAGTTATCTTCTATAGGTGCTTTTTGTATCAATATGAAATGATTAATTGTAATATTCAAGGCAGAGCAAAGCAAAGAGTTCAGCATAAAAGGGGGCAACAGAAAACCCTGAATGTCCAAGATTAATTATGGGCTTTGGTTCCACCCAAACCGGACAGAAAGATTCTGAATTAACAGGAGCAAAGTCCTGGTTGTCCTTTACTGTTTACTCACAGGCTCTGAAATTGTCTGAAGTGTTCTAAAATGTGTACAAAGCAGCTGATGGTACAGTATTTTCTTCACTAGAATTCAAATTCTTCCTTAGGTCCTCCTAGTATTGTTGAAAAATAGATTATTATACTTAGAAATTTGCCCAAGACCCCATAAAACAACAAAAACATTTGCCTTGAGAAAACTCTTTCCTGATATAAAAAAGTAGGCCCAGACTTCTGGTAGACATTGGCTAACAAGTGACAAAAGAAAATAGGAATACATACTTATTTCTTTGGTTTACTGATTTGGAAAGTAACATAGTTCTAGATCACTGGTTATTGGAGAGAGTACATGGTTTTAAAGACAAAGGTATGAATTACTGACAGCCTTCCCAAACTTACCAAGCTAAGGAAAAAATAATGCAGTACTGATGAAATAAATCGACATTAGAATGCTGTAAGTTTGCTTTAGGTAACTTTGAGGTAACAAATTTTCTTATACCTATGTGTTTTTTTTTAACATATGAGTTCAGTGAGCTCTGATAATTACTTTTTTGTCCTGAAATACTTAGTTGACAAGTTAAAATGGTACACATTCAAGGTGTACAGCATGATGATTTCATAAACATACATATTGTGTATTGATTATCATACCATATTGCCAACTTTTTCAAAACTGCTTTTCGAGGGGTCTTCAATTAGTAAGCAGGTAATATTTTACTTCTGTGTCTTTTTTTTCACTTTATAACACTTTATTATATTATGGGATAAATTAGATGTGCAAAGCAATGCAGATACCAAATTATGCTTTTAAAATGTTTGGGGCAGGCCCTGTCTCTGACATCTTCAGACTCTAATATATACAGATATGGTAAAGTTATGAATAAAAAAAATCTCAATCACTAATATACAGTAAGTGAATAGAAAGAGAAAGAATATTTTAGAGTATGAAATACATATCCATGAAATTTTTCTTGAGTGTGAGGGCTGAAAGACTCTAGAGACCAGAAATCTACTTGCAAGGGAAACTTTAGAAAAGAAACAAAGGACTCCTCTTCAACTCAGAATAGATAAACTAAGTTTGATTCTGAGACAAGGAGGTTGAACTCAAGGGTACACTGAAGTTTTTTCTGTGGCCCACTGATCTAGATGATAGTAGTCAAACATGTATTAGTGAAGATCTTTAATACTGCCAGAGGCAATAAACAAACCTGGACAGAGACTAAGTAATAAATACATATAGATATTCTTTAAATATATTTTAAAAATATGATATGTTTTTATTAAAATGAAAGACATGAATAGTTCATTCACTTGACAGTAATCTATTAAAGACATTGATAACTTTCAAATACATTTATGGATTTAAAAACTTAAGCTTACATATTCCATATATGTCAAATAAAAGTTTTATTAGATTATAGAGTGCTGATTCATGGGAATATAGATGGACATAGGTTTTAAACAAGGTATTTTTTTCATGAATATATACATAAAATATATAAAAATGCCACATGATACAGCGACTCAAGACTCATGATCTTCACATTTACAGAAATTTATAAAATCTTCTCAGGAGGAAAAGTGTTATAATTCAAACCTCTCATCCTGAAAGTAATCCGCAAAATTGAGATATTCTTGAAGTTGACCATATTTCTCTTTAATCCAGCCACTTTCTTTTGACTGAATGAAAATTCTCTCCACTGTTTCTTTAACTTGTTCATCCTCAACTTCTTCTGTCTTTGCAGTGGAGCGACATTCCCGGTACAGTTTGAATTTAAAATGTTTCAGTTTATGGTAAATTCTGGTGCGATCAGCACAAATTCTGCCAACAGTAAACACTTGTTTATCATGCGACATGAAGTCATCGGTTTCCAGAGTTCTGATGTTATACAACTTTGCCGATAAGTGCACTGAATATTTACAGTAGCGATGCAATCCACAAGCCTGGCAAGAACAGTTTTCAGGATTCTTCAAATGTATACGTACATTAGAGTAGTTTTCCACCCGCTCCTTATATTCCTCTTTCCAATGACTCCTAGAAGATAAACCCTCCAGTCGGGGCTGAACAAAGCGGTTATCCAAATAGTGAAGAGATGTCAACATACCTTGTGCATATGATTTTTGCCTGGTGCCATCACACAATGTTCTCAGAAAAGAGTCATCTAAAGCGTTGATCAGCACAGCCCTTACCACTCTTTCAAAGTGAGTATAGTGGTCACTAAAAGAATCTTTCAAAGTGCCTCCGCCTCCACCACGCACCAGCTAGACGAGCGGCGCCCCACCCCCTTCCGGGGACCAGAGGAAGTCCCTTACTATTGTGTCTTTTCTTCTCATGGTGCTGGGGATTGACCTCGGCGACACGCTTGCCAGCCAAAAGCTCTACCACTGAGCTGCACCTCCAACTCCTTGTGTCTCTTAAAATACCTTTCTTCCTGTCTGTCTGCTGTGTAGCTGCTTTAATGAAAGCACTCACAATGCCATGCTAATTCTCCTGCTGTGCGTCCTGTAGGCCGTCCAAGCTGTACCAAGTGTGGACACCCCTGTCGTATTCAGTGTCAGTATTTGAAGTAAGGCCTAGCAGAGTTCACAGAAAAGCTACACAGGAGGCCAGTGTGATCCCCACAGTGTGTTAAACACGTGACCCCATAGCACTACCTTTACAATTTATGAACTTTGAAAGTTTTAGGTTTATCATTATTTTATTCATACCATTTCCATGCCTTTACCACCTTTAATTCTTAAAACTCTTAGACCTCTCTACTCAGGTCTCCTCACAAATTACTGAAAAGAAAACTTTGGTTGATAAAGAACCAGTGGCAACATTTCATATTTTATTGCTAATTAAAATCTTCAGGGTTTGTGTAGTGTTTTTCTCTTTTTTGTACAAGGCTGGTACTATAGAATTTTACTGGAGATATTTTGTTTGAATAGGCAAGGCCATGAACATTCTGTCACAGAAGGTTAGCGAAGGTTGACTAATTCCCAAGGGCCTCCAAGAACAGACCGGACCTCTGGGAATTTTCCATACAACCCAATTCCAGGCTCTGACATTTGGTGTTTCGGGCTTTTACATTTTTCAACATTTTTGTTATACTATTGTTGAAAAGCTAGAAATCTACTCAGAAAAGATCAAGGAAAAATATACCTGCAGGGTACGGGAAAATTTCATCTAAAGAATTTCAAAGAGCAAAGCTAAGACTCAAAAGAACTGAAAAGACGGGCAATTTTCTAATTCTCTCTCCCTCCAAACTTCCCAGTGTGTATTTATCTGTTCTACTTTCTCTTCAGAGGCTGATCCTCTCTAACTTCTTTTTGGCAATGTTGTTGAAGTCATTTTATTAATTCACAAAGAGAAACTTAACTTGGCATGGCTAGTGCCTTCACCCTCAGTAGGAAAGTTTCAAGGTAAGTGATTGGGCTGAGGATTTGGCTCAGTGGCACCACACCTGCTTTACAAGAGCAAGGTCCTGAGTTTGATCCCCGGTACCAAAAAAAAGTGATTGAGAGATCAATAGTGTTTGTGTATATCCAAAACTCCTTAAAATATACATTGACTTTGCAACGTTCTTAGGTCAATTATTCTTAAAAATAAAACTTTAAAAAGAAGTAGTTTGGTAAGAATGGAATCAGATTAATTTGTTGAACAAAGAATAATGAATGAGGTATATCTATGTCACTTCCAGCCACAGGTGCTGCTGCTTTGAAATGGTTCCCATCTCAATTGTACTCATCACTTCTGGCTGAGATGATGAAGTTGGAAAACCATGCTTGTTTCCTGTGGTCCCATGATAGGTACAAAATCTGGACACATCTCATCATTCCGAGTCTTAGTGTTTCGAATTTCTTTTGTTTTTGCTGGGGTTCAAACCAGCAAAAGGCAAGTGCTCTATGGCCCAGCAATGTTGTTAGCCTTAAGTATTTAGAACTTACATCCAGTGACACAGAAAACATTGTGCGTACTGAATTCTTGTGTAGTTTTTGCTACAATTGGCTCTTTGGAGAACTAGAGCTGTAACCAAGCAAAAGTCAGAGGGGAAAAAAAAAAAAGTCAGAGGGAAGAAAAGAGGTACAGATAAACGTGCAGAGAAAATGGTGAAGTGGTGGCTATGTTTGATTGCATCTTTCTACAGTGTGTCATGTTAACATTTATATTTTCTGAGTTCCACGTTTTTCATTTTCTGATTGACTACCTCATTTGGGAGAGCACATCCTGCAGTAGCTTTCTAACAAAGGATTTATGGAAGGTAAAATTTTTGAGCACTTTTTTTGGGAAAATGTCATTTTGTACTCCCATGGTTAATTGATAGTTTGTGTGTGTATTTCAAACTTGAAAATTATTTTCCCTAAAGAAGTCATCTTCTTAGGGTCCTCCCATGCATTTGGTGTGAATTATTATTTTTGTTCATTGTTTAGAGAATGTACAAACGTTTTGTATATGGACATTCGTGTCTTTTCATTTGATATATTTTTTAAAAATTACGTATTTAAGTATTTCCCAGAATAGTCATGCCTGGATTATGACTTACAAAAACTCAAAGATTAGAAATGTTTTGATTGCTGCATTTTAGGATAATTTTTTTATGGTGCAAAAGAGAATGAATACCACTAGTCTTTTGGTTTTCTGAAAAAAAATATTTTCATGACAGAGGACTATAGATAAGAAAATTGTACTGTATATAGGATTTATGGTAAATACTAGATTTTTATTGATCTTGCCATAAAAAACCAAAACAACAGACATGCATATGAGACAATAGATACATTCATTTACTTCACTTGTTATCTATATTTGTCCACAGCATCACATTTTACACCTTAACTATACATGACACAATTGATTTTTAAAAATATAGAGCATAATACTATTAGTGTTCTTGGCATTATACACAGATCGAATGATAAAGAATGAATGTGAATGTAGGTTTTCATTTCTGCTACACATGAATTGCTGTTTTTTTATTGGCAACCTAGAAAGTATTTGTAAAATCACTAGAGGAGTAGTATTAAATGTGATATAAATGAGTAGCCTATTGACTCAATTTAAATGATTTCAAATAACTTTCTGTGTTGTCAGCCTGTATATTTTTATATTGTTCCGAATTATTCAAGAATAACAATTGTATCCAGATCCTCATAGGCTCATTGTATGATAGGATCTTGTTTCCTTCCAAACCACCTTCCACCAACCATGAAGGTAACACTTGGCCTGGATCAATGTGGAAGTGAAGACCAGAGCTAGTGTGTGATTCCATCTTACCATGAAATACATGCTCATTGAGGAAACCATGAGCAGTAATGAGGTTCGTGAATATAATAAGAACTCTGTTTATTATTTAATAATAATTATTCTCCATTTGTCCAGAAACTAGAGAAGTTGTATGGGGACTGTGAGAGAAGTGCTATCATGAAGAAGAACAGCCACAGTGAAAATCAGATGGAGACAACCTATGCAGTGTCAATTGTATTAGGGTTCCAAAGGTAAGGAGAGCAGGAAAGTGACTGCCACTATCAGTTCTGCTAGGCACGCTGCAGGCTGCAGCATTCTGTCTTATTCAATCTGCACAAAAATCTGTGAGCCAGGTATTAGTCAGCCAGTCAGGGTTTTGCATCCAACTATTTTTTTTTAACGTTATTTTTTGGTACCAGGGATCAAACTCAGAACCTTGTGCTTGAGAGGCAGGCAGCAGCACCACTGAGCTAAATCCTCAGCCCTGCATCTGACTATTAACTTGATTGCAGGTTGAAAATATCTACAAAAAAATTGAGTCTGTACTGGAAAAAATATCTTTAAGAAAACCCAAAGACTAGTTACATTTTACACACATTTTTCTTGTCATTCCCTGAACAATACAGCACAGCAAGTGTTTACATTAGCACTTAGTGCATTAGGTGTGATAAGTAATTGTGAAATGATGCCAAGTGCACGAGAGGGTGTGTGTCCGCTATACACAAATACCGTGCCATGTTCTGCAGGGCCGCGAGCACCTTCAAATTCCGGTAGCGCGAGAGGTTGTGGAGCTAATCTCCAAGGAGACCCAGCGCTGACAGTACGATTCTCCCTTCACAGATTAGGAAACTGATACACATTTGTTAATGCCAGGAAGGTAATGAGAAATGTTACTGAAATACAAACCACAGATCTGTTGAATTCTAAAACCAATCTTTCCCCTATATCATCCTCCTCCTGAAGCAAGTGGGAAGCGCTGTTTCAGATCCCTCCATATTATAATTCACTTCATAAATATTTAATTTCTTCCTATGTTAGAGTTAATTTTGGTCCCTATGGACACAAAAAAAATGAGTTCTTGCTTCTCAATACTGAGGTTTTTGAACAATAAATAATTTTTTTCCAGTTTATTCTACAGTTTTAAGATTATCATTGACACTATTCATTTTAGTGACTATTTTCCTCCCTTAAATTTGTGAGTCAAGTCTAGTAACTTCAGTTATAATATGTGCAACAAAATGGGACTCAAAATCCCTATTTTGTTCAGGAAATATTGAATTAAATAGCAAAGCAGGGCCAGGGATTTAGCTCCCAAGCACAAGGTCCTAAGTTCGATCCCCGTTACTAAAAAATAAAAAAATAAAATAAAATAAAATAAAAAATAAAAATAAAAGAATTAAATAGCAAAGCAAACAATGAAGGTCATACCCATAGAATGAACAAAGTCAATTAGATATAAAATTTCATGAATGCCCTTTGGGTCTTCTAAAAATGAAACAGCAAATGTCTCTAAGGTTAATATTTTTTATTTTTCTTTTCATTTGTACATGCCTGCAGTATAGGATTACATTCATTGTGGGGAGCTGGTGCATGTGGGTAACATGTCTTAATTCTTTTATGTCCCCTTCCTTTTGCCTACCCTCCTCCATCTTTTAGGTGCTTTTGCTAAATATTTCTCTCCCTACTTCCTATCATTTATCTTGCTCTTTAATTTACTTATACTTCGCGTTTCTCATATTAGAGAAATAGTGCAATGTTTAAGCTTATGTCTTTTGTTTATTTCACTTAACATTATGGTCTCCAATTGCACCCGTTTTTCTTCGTATGACTCAAGTTTAAGAAACTCACTCTAGGTTTTTGATTTCTTGCTTTGAAAAAGTAAATCCAATAGGCTATGGAAGAATAATGTGAAGTGGGTGTGGCAGCGCATACCTGCAATCTCAGCTATTCTGAGGCTGAGGTAGGAAGATCACAAGTTCAAGGGAGCCTGGGCAAATCAGTGAGATCCTCTCTCAAAAACAAAATTAAAAAGGACTGGGAATGGGAGTTGGGATGCTGTTCAGTGGTAGAAGCTTGGCTAACAAGCGCAAGGTCCTGGGTTCAATCACTGCAAAAACAAAAAAGACCTCTCTGGTAAATGCTGCGACATTACTGCCTAATTTTTGAGAAGCGATGCCAATCATGAAGAACTCTACATAGGCGATTTAAGTTGAGAACTTGGTGCATAACTCACCAGTGTAAAGTGTGTTGGCATAGGGTTAATTCTTCTGGAAAAATATGTGTTTTCAGTAAGAGAAAATATCCCTGGGATGAGTGGATGTAGTTTGCTTTCTTACCACATTTTCAATACCTGTAGTAGAAGATTTTATATATGGCTTTTGTTGGAAAGGGTGAAAAATCCCCAAACTAACACCAAAAAACCTTGGCACTTTTATTACATTTGAAAAAGTTTCAAAATTGTTTAGGGAACTGGCCTTAATTCAGAGAGCTTAAACTAGCTCTTCTACCTTATCTGAACAATCAGCAACCTTGCTGTTTTTTTTATTTTTCTAAAATTCTAAATTCTAAAATTTATCAGGTTGTTCCTGGTAACATGGAAGGCTAGATGCCTAGGTTGACTTTCCAATCAAAATGGGCAAGTATTTCTGATAAAATAGTTGATTAAATTTTATAAAATGCATCAATGAACTGACAGTAAAGTAAGAAACACTCAGGTCAATTATCTAAGTACATGTACCTAAAGAAAGGTCATGGAGAATTGGACAAGGACACAAAGCCCAAGACCTGTCCGAGATGGGGAGTTTAATCGTGAACACTGTCCTCCTATCCAGTATGTCAACGGGTAAGGTGAGCCAGAAGGAAACCTTCCCTCTCTATTCACTCCCAGAGGATGACAAAGGAGCCAGCTTTCCTGAATACAGGGCATGGATAAAACCACAACGGAGCGTGTGGGCCAGTGTGTCCCTCGGCCTCTGTGTGCACAAGACAGGTCCAGTGCCATGAGAATAGAAAGTAAAGGGGATCTGGACTAGAGAAAAGAAAGGAGGTTGTCGTTAGTAGCAGATGATCTGGATGGACACATAAGAGTAAAATTTAGTGGTAAACTACTAGGATTAAGAAGAGATTTTTAGTAAGGTTGCTGAATTCAAAATGAATACTGTGGTGTCTTGGTTCATGAACTTAATTCTTTCCACAATTCTGGTTGCATCAATTTTTGTATATTTTTCTCCCTATCCTTGAGATGTGATTTTATTGAGAGTTAAGCAATCTTAATATTTAATTTTTTCTCTTATTTGCCTCTGAATTTTTTTGTTTTTATTTTCTGAGACAGGATCTTACTCTGTAGTTCAGGTTGGCCTTGAACTCACAATGTAGCCCAGCCTGGCCTCAAACTCACAGTGACCCTCCTGCCTCAACCTCCCAAGTGGAGATTACAAGTATATGCCCTCAAGCCCGTATATTTCTGTACTTTTAAATACTACCTTTATCTGCTATTTCCTGATTGTTTTTCATTTAAGCATGTATTCATTCCTAATGTGAATCCCAAAAATGTAATAACACACATACTGCTCTCCACATTCAGCGCATACATCACATTTTTTTAGGGAAATTGGTATCTATTGTTCCTTTTTTTGTGACATGAATACAAACACTCTTCTGCACGGTGAGTGCTTTTTTTTTGTCATTTGTTTTCCTGCATTCCTGTTGCTAATTCTTTCTAATACCACGATAACTGCAAGCAAGTCATTCGATGTGTAGAATGCTTCATTTAATCCGTCCTTTCCATTTTTATTTTGCAGAAACCATCCCAGAACTACTCTGTCATATATTTCAACTTAGGTTGCCATCACTGTTATGCTGGTAATTTCTTCACTTTTCTTCTGTGTTCATTCATTCAACAAATATTCTAGAAGGCCATGTGCCGGGCAGTATTATGGATGCCAAAGACACACAGTGAAAAAGAAATGGTGCCCTGCCTATGAAGGTGAACCTATGGGGAGAGAATTATGTCATGAAACAAATGTGGTAGAATATTAAACTGGAAATTTTCCCTCAGAAAAGAAGATACAATAGACATGACATTCCAAATGTCATGGAACTAAAATGGAGGTAAAAATTAATATTAAAATTTTCAAAGGAGAGAGGTGAAATCCTTTTGTGTGATCCTTTTACTGCACAGGAAATAATCAGATATGAGAGAACTTTGTGAAGAATGACTGGGACTCATGTTTGGCTTGCTTTCCGCAAAGATCTTTCTTTGCTAATTCCTCTTTACTGATACTTTGGTAGAAATCTAAAAGACGTGAGAGGATGAGACAGATGAACATCTGAAAGGTAGAGTATTCCAGCCAGATGGAATGAAAACGTCAAAGACACCGAGGTAAAAGACTGTGTCCTGTGTCTTGGAATACGGAGGAGGAAGTCTGCCAGGGTTGGAGGGAGCGAGGGAGGCGATTGGATGGAGAGCAGCCCAGGGAGTGAGCAGGTGACCTTTGATGCAGGAAGGAAGGGCGGATTCTGGGCATGCTTGCTCAACAGTGCAGCCAGCAGGCTTTCCTGACACCTTTGCTCTGGGACATGGCTGACCAATGAGTTAAGGGTGACCTCAGGATTTTAGGTTGAACAACTGGAAGTGGGCTGTTTACTGAGATGCAAAACACATAGCAAGGAAGAAGAGAGAGAGTAGCTTCACCTGTTTGATTTGCAAGTATTCATTTACAAAAGCCTTACTATCTACCCAGTTGAAAATACCTGGTGGCAGTTGTAAATGAGTCCATGGTGCGGGCGAAATGACAGGGCTGGAGATGAAAACTCAGGAGCTCCTGTGGTGTGGCCAGTACTGTAAAGACGTGGGTCACTGTGTCTGCTTAGGGGATGCGGGCTGAGTTGGGAGCCAGTTTCCTGCTCACTTCTCTCTTCTCAAGTAAGTAAAGCTTCTCTCTCCGTTAGCTTGTCCTTGACATTTCAGTAAACTCATGCCTGTATTCCTTCCATATTTGGGACCAAAGATTCATATGGTCCCACGTGTTGAGATAGATAGGTCTGATTTAGACTATTTCCTTACCTACAATAAGAGGACATGTAAGCTTCTCTTTTGAGAGTTAAGAAATGAATCTTGCTCAATCTCAAGGCATCCACTATTTGTCTTCTTGTACTTGATAGCTTGACTCATGGCAAATTCTTACCCACATAAGCCTGTTTTATCTTCCTATAATATGCTTCCTAGGAGAAGGCTGAGGCAAGCCTTCAAGCTAAATCCTTTCCCCAATGTTCAGCCTAAGTCCGAGGAGGTAGACCCTCACCTATGGGCTCCACACTTGAACAAATGGAATATTCAATTTTACCTCTCATGTTCTTCTTGTCCTTGTGGGTTTGTGTTTTTTGTATTTGTATCATTTTTATCATTTTTGGCATTTTTGGATGGAGCAGAAATAAGTGGATGTATTTAAGCTATCATATTTAACAGGCCAAATGATTTTCATGTTATAAAAACCCTGTAAAATGATCCTTATAGGATTTTTCTAGTTATAACAAATGTATATTATTCAGCTGACCTTGCTTAATAGCTAAAAAGTTTCTTGAAATGATTAAAAAAAGGCTTTAAACATTACTCAGTGCTTACTTCTAGCAGTATTTCTGACATTTTACTGTAATTTTGTAATTTATCAGAATACTGTGAGCATTATCGGGTTATGCTGGAACTCACAGGAATAAAGATTACATAGGAAAAGTCACATCACCAAACTCTATTCCATAGATTACTTCTTCCAATGGAAGTGACTTCTAGTGCCTTGCTATTTTCAAAATGAGCTATTTAATATTTCTGGTTAGGACATACAGGAAAAGTATCTGGGAAATGAAAGAATATGATGAATTTTATTGTTGATATATATGTAAATTTGAAAATTACTAAATATTTCAAAACACAAAGGCTATTTTAAATTTATATATGAAAATAATCACTGGGAAAATAGATTTTGAAAGACGTAAATATTGCCTAGATGAATAATTTAAATTAGCCTATTAACAGCTTCACTGAGATGGTGTTAGGTATTACACGCCAAGATTAACTGAAAAATCAGTCTGTTTTTACTAAGTCAAACATTGAAGTGAAAATTCTCCCGAAGGATTCTTAGGCGTGGAGGGAATCGTCGGAGACCATGGAGAGCATCTTGTTGAGTAATCTGTCCACACGTTTCCCTCTGTTGTGTCTACTTGAGTCGACCATGAGCTGTTAGATGGCAGTCTTGTCCTCCCTGTCTTACTGCACACAGCCCCAGCCCTAGCAAAGAGCCAGGCACCTAGTGCTCAGCACACTGCTTACGTATGTTTGATTTGCAAGCAGCTAGTGATTTCCTGGAGACAACCAGATTCTGGCGGAAGAAACAGAATTCAGTGGTACCTTGGTACTTGTTGTTAGTTGGTTCTGGGAGACCCAAAAAGTATCCCAAGAAGGATAAGTACTGAACAAAAGGTCTCAGCCGGAAAGGGTACTGAGTCACGTGGCAGTCAGCACTCACAAGTTCTAGCTTGCACACCAAGTAACAAACAAACAAACGATCAGTACTACATTTGATGAGTTTCAAAGCAGGCAAGTACCAAAGCGCAACTGAGTGTTTGCTTCAGCTCTGTTTCTATTTGATTTTCAAATCCAGCTCAGGTAGAGGATTCATAATTCTGCCTGGACCACTGGCTGCCTCTGCAGGGGTGACCTGCTATTCACAGCTGAGGGTGGCTGGGGCAGGAAAGGCTGAGTGAGCGGGTGAAACATTAACAAGGCTGTTGTGCCATACGTCCAAGTCTCATCCTTCAATAAACTTGTAATAAAGCTGGTGTCTTATCTCCAGCTGTGTGATCCCTAAGTCTACCTCTGAATTAATTTTCTCCTTGGATGGGAAAGACAAATATCACTTTTGAGCCTCTGTTCCCCACACCTAAAAAGTGTATATTGCGTATAAACTGAAAGTGTAAATATACACAGGTAAACATATAATAGTATAGTAGGGACTGTAACAAAAAGCAAATCCCTATGCCTCCTTGCCCTCTCTCCAATTCCAATTTCTTCTTAGAGGCAACCATAGTCAAATGTTTTGTTTTTGTTGAGTCTTCTCCCTTTAACTCAATATAATATGATTATGAAATTATTTACCAACCTGTCAGTTTTAGACATAATCCATTAGTTCACAGGGATTTAGTGCACTTATTTGTTTTTTGTTTTTGTTTTTGGTACCGGGGACTGAACTCAGGTCCTTTCTGTTGTGCAGCAGGTGGCAAAACCACTGAGCTAAATCCCTGGCCCCCTAGTGCACTTATATTATGCCTGTTCTAAGAATTTATAGGATCCAACATTATATACAATAATTTTACAACTGTAGGGAAAGAAATTTTCATCCCTAATTGTGATGTGCGTGTGTGTGTGTGTGTGTGTGCACGCGTTGCTGAGGACATAATCGTGCATTTCACTTTGTATGTATACCATAAATATATATTGGAGGAATACATAATTTTATAATATCTATTTGAAGGAATAAATACACATATAATTTTAAATTCAGACCTTCCCATTTTAAATGAGTATATTCTCTATTAAACGTTCACATCAAACTTTTTATGTGTGTGGGGTTTTTTTTTTGTTACTGGGGATCGAACTCGGGACCTTGTGCTTGCAAGGCAGGCACCGGAACCACTGAGCTAAATCCCTGGCCCTTCTTTTTTTTTTTGGTACTGGGGATTGAACTCAGGTCCTTGTGTTTGCACAGCAGGCAGCGAAACCACTGAGCTAAATCCCCACCCACATCACACTTTTTGAGTGCCTGATATTATTAGCATATGGCTGAGCCCAATTTACTTAACTTTAAATCTATTGTGAAATATTTAGAAAGTCTCCAGTGTTGTAGTGTTACAAATAATGTGCCTGTGAACATCCTTATAATAAATCATCAGCTGCATCTCTGCATTTCTGACCCTTAGAGTGGATTCCAAGAAATGGAGTTGCTAGTTCAAAAGTTATTGATGCAAATTGCCAGTTTCCTTTCCAGGAAGATTTTGTTCATTTGTGCTTCTAGCAGCACTCTAAAAGACTATTTCATTGCATGTTATTTATCTCTAAATATATATATATATTATTCTAAAACTCGGCTAATTTTGTAGGTTTGAAATCTTTACCTTGCTTTAAGTAAAGAGCTTTTTTTCCCAGGTACTAGAGATTGAAGTCAAGGCCTCCATACCGAGCTACATGCCATACATTTTGATTTGTTTGTTTATAATTGGGTTCTATCACTAATTTGAATTCTTAATAATCCAGAAAAGTATTTTATAAAATAATTTACCTCTCTGTTTTATTAGAGATTCTTTAAATTTAAAATATCCCAAAGAAAAGCAATTTAAAGGATTAGTAGTCTTATTAAAAATTCGGTGAGAATAAGAATTAACTGCATGGCTACTTGTATTTATTTTGCCTTTAAACATATATTGTGAGCAATGGAATTTTAATAAAATTATAATCAACAATAATTCTCCCTAGAAATGGCGCTATAAAACTAGTTTAGAAAAAAATTGTGGGAATAAAAAGTTATTGAAATGTGCATAATCTTGAGGTCAGATAGTTTTTATAATCTGGAAGGCCAGTGGTAATGTTTATCATACTTATATATATATAGTTTTGGTTTTTTTTTGGTGCCGGGGATAGAACTTGGGAACTTGCACTTGCAAGGCAGGCGCCAGAACCACTGAGCTAAATCCCCAGCCTATATTTATATTTTTAAACTCATGTTTATTAAAAGAAATACATCTTATTGACAGAAAGATACCTTTAAAGCTGAACTGGCTGGCTTTATTTTCATTCCATGAACTTAACATTTTTTGGTTTTAAATGTGTATGAATATGAAATATGCTGACCACCAAAACTGAATAAAAATAAAGAAATATTGTACTATAAATAATCTACATAAAATTTACTATTTTAGCATACTTTCAAATAGTTTTTAAAAAATCATTCAATAGGAGGGGTAAGTAAAGAGGGAAGAAGAGGAAAGGAAGGTAGAAGAAAAATGAGAAAAGAAGGAAAAAATGGAAATGGGCTTTTGTAAATAAGGGGAAGAGGGGCTGAAGGGAGGAGGGGAATGAAAAAAAAAGGAATCAAGATACATCATGTAAAGGTACAAATTCCCTATGATGAATGTGATCATATGTAAATCTAAATTGTAGCAATAAAATTAAAAATGATAAAAATAAGTAGTTATAGGTATGTGAGAAAAAAAGAGATTAATAAAGGTGAAAACTTATGACTGGGGCTCAATCTAGGTAGCTGAGTAAGTCAAAAAAGAATTCAGCAAGTTACTCAGCCGCAAGAGTTTACATTGAATTCAAGTATGCTCATGAACGATGGATTTATTTTTTAGACTATGTGCTTCTATTTGTCACAGGGGTGGCAATGGACTTTCTCACCTCCAAATGCACACTTTTTAACTGACCTTTCTGTTCTGTGAAGTCTGTGGCCCTGTCAATAACACTTTCACATTTCTTTGTAGCTTGCATTCTGGGTGTGGCTTTGGTTCTGAAAATCAAGCACAGTTACACAATTTGGAAAGTTGAAGTTTTATACATTCCCTGCCTTATGTTTGTGGTGGAACACATGGAGATGGAAAGGAGACATTTCCTGCCTCAGGACCACACTTTTGTCTCTAGCTTCCTGTATGTTTGGAAGCAATTTCTGTGCAGATAGTGGTCATATTTTAGTCCCTATAAATAGGTCTCTGGGCTTTGTGCTGATCACAGAAGCTTCTGGTGTCCAACTTCCTGTCCCTGAACTCAGCTATTGTCCCATATTCTCGAATGACACTGGCACATGGTGGCATGGAAGTAGCATTTCTACTGAAGGATCAGTTCTCAGTGCCCTGGGAGAATTCCTAGAGGCTCAATATAGTTTTCTTCTCTTGCCTTTTCAGCAACTTTACTACTTGAACATTCTGTATTTCTTAAAATACCTAGATTAATTTTTATTCTTTGACTTGAACCATGACCGATCCAACCAGTTAGCACTAATGGGTACAACCTGAAGTCAGCAAGTAACCACAGGGACATGTGGCAGAGACAGCTTGCTCCACGAATACTCATTTTGTCTTCTTCTTTCAGTCACTGAAAAGCTCACTTTTATTTATCCAGACAGAGACTCCAGCTCCTAGTTTCTGCCACAGCTACCTTGTGTTCATGTCACTGTGAGATGTCAACAGAAGGATGCATGTCAAGTTTGGTGAAATTCTTGCCTGTTTCTCTTTTCGGATGGCTGAAAGGCAGAGGCAGTGGCGCAAGCTGCAGCAGCTGCCCTGGATGCAAAGCTGACAAATACTGTTGATGGCAAAGCTGCCCTGCCACCACGAATGGAGCCAATTACACCGGACACCGATCCTTTTTTTTAAATTTTAAATTTTTTCACCTATCCTTCTTAAACTACTCTATTTTTTCCTCTCTTCTTAACAGAAGCTTAGACTGTAACCTAAACTAACACAAGGTATATGTGAACTCTTGTATTGGAGACCAAGCATGAAAATGCCTGTTACTTGATCAACAGTTATGTCTTGGGATTAATGAGGCAGCCTGTACAATATGAGCACAGGAATAAGGATCGGAACAATTGCTCATTTACAGTTCTTGTATAAAATGTCTTCTGGTGGAAGGCTGGTAATATGTCCTCAAATCAGAGTACTGTAAGGTACTTAAAAAGCTGTGCTATGACCAGGTCTTTAAAAGCAAGCTTGTTACACCAGGTGTGCATAGCTCTGCAGATGAGGTAACAAGCATCTTCACAAGTCTGAATGAGAGAGTGAATGTGTGACAGGCTTGCTTTCAGAGTGGTGAAGTGGTTATTTTGCTGTCACTGTGTTCAAAGCAGGATTAGGACATGCATTAGCTCAGAAACTAATTCCAAAAGTTGCTTAGGCCAACAAGTTAGGTAGCATTAGTAAGTAGCCCCAATAAATAAGGAAAGGTAATAATTCAAATTCTTTTCCTAGACATTGAAAAAGACTTTCAAAGCCAAGCACTTATATTTTAGATAAATGGCCAAGCTCTACATCACTTTTGTAATAATTTTTCATCAACAAATCCATGATTTTTGTTCCTTAAATTCTTTAATTGGTGCATTTTAGGTATACAATATGTTTACATTTATCATTGGGTGCTTGTACCTGTACATGATGTATCTTGGTTCTTATTCTTTCCCCATTACCTGTGCACCCTTCACCCCCTCCACCCTTCCCTATTTACATAGACCTTGTGTCCGTTTTTTTCTTTTCTCATAATT